>SNQJ01S0013092.1:0-12772 GCA_010110895.2 Picea sitchensis | reverse complement strand
TACCTTGTGTGCCACGTAAGGGGCATCGTGGGAACACCTGGAGGTTATAGTGGCAGCGGTTGGATAACACGGCCACGTGTAACGCGGGCACGTGCCCAACTAGTTGTTGATTCCTCCAGACACCAAAAAAATAAAAAATAAAAATGAGGGTGAGTGAAGAGACACCAAATCTCAACCACCCATCTAATCTAATCTCAATCGTTAGATTAGAAAACCCCTCACCTTCCCTCATGAGGTCGACTTAGGCAAGACGACGCACCCATTCTTGGTTAGTTCAAGCATTCTTGTTGAGAGAACAAGAGAGAGCAAGAGAGAGGTCGAGCTGAAGAAAAGAGATAGCATTTGCTGAAGGAGAGCANAAGGAAGAACAGGTCGTGCCATATGAATTTGTGGAGGTCGTACATCATTTAATGTGCACAAAAATCGAGGAGGACAACAACTGCAATTTCTGAGAGTATTGGCACGCATTCCAAGGCTACCGTACAACATTTATTGTCACAAAAATTGAGGTAACTGCTGTAATAAATTTCTGAGTGTATTTCCATACAGTTTGGCACAAATTTTGAGGGTCGTACAACACAGTTTTCAAGGATTTGTTCATGCTAGGTTTTTCGTACAATCTTAGCAGAGTTTTGGCATGAATTTTGAGACACTCCGTACAACATTAATTGTTGGGATAGCCGTACAGTTGTACGGACTTCTGGGACAGAAATCGAGGATCATTTTCCAGTACTATTCAGAAGGATTTTAGCGAAAGAAAGTCCAGATAAGTTTGTGTAAATTTCTGAAGATGAATATGTTGTAAAAGAAATTCCTCAGAAGCTCATAAATAATAAAAATCCCTCTCTCACTGGTTTTCCCTTTGTGGGTTTTTCCAGGGTCGATGTTAGACCAAAAATCTTTGTGTCTATATTTTCTGAGTTTTGCATACTGCTGATATTTTATTTCTGCGTTGAAAACAATGTTCAAAATCCTCATGTTTCAGTTCTGAAGTTTATTTTCTGTTAAGTTTTTATATGCTGAAACAGTGCTGAAATATATGCTGAAACTGTGTTGAAACATATGCTGAAACAGTGTTGAAACTAGGTTTGGGCATTTAACTTTGGCTGAAAAATCAGCGAGACTGAAACTGGGTTGGGGTCTGAAAAATTTACAGTTAAAAGTATGTCGAGGGACTCATTCTCAAATGAGCTATATTGAGCATATGTTATCCTCCTCAAGCTCGTAAAATTATAAGGAGGTACTCAATATTCATGGTGGGGATTTTTAGAGGGTTTTTCCACATTGTTACCTTTATCATAGGTAGCTGTCACTTTTTGAGTCATCCTTGAACAATGCACCTATTCCATCTTCCACTACAATAGTCAGGTTATCCATTATCTCTACTTTTCTACCATCTTCATTTAAGTGTTGTGTTCCATTGATGACTTCATATCCCCATCTTTCATGACCCTGGTTATGGTCCTTTTTTATTCAGTGTTGTCGATTCAAGACATTTTTTGTGCATACTTGTTCAAGAATAGACATACCAATTCGACCACTTTCCATCTTTCGTCCCAGTTCTCTCGACCACCCTTGTGTCAGTTGTGCTCTATCATTACCATATTCACATCATATGCACCTATTTCACGTCTATTGATGGTGGATACCTTAAGGCCCTCCTTCAACATATTTTATCATGTCGACTTCAACTCATTATCTAGGATCAAAGTCTAGAAACCCCTTAGTACCCTGGAGCTTGTATACATCAGTGGCCAGTCTCCTTGCATTTTAACAATGTGTTTTCATCATTGGTTCATGTTGAATGATCCTATGAGTGTTCAACACCAACACCTTCATTCACACTTCGTAGGTTGTACTAGGTATCTTGAGCTCCATTATCATTATAGGTGGATTCTCTCGTGTTGATTAACGGTTCACATTAATAATCGACAATCCAACGGTTTCTACCATGCTCGACATCAGCTCACTTATTCGCATGTGGTAGATTCATACCTTTTGGATGTAAGTCGAAGACCTTTGGAGAAGTTGTTGTTCCTATTTTTTATTTCCTCTCCTAATTTGTGTTGGCGATTTGTTATGAGTACTTTAGAGATGGCTCTATCATCGAGTCATCTTGTTGATTGATACACGACATCATAGATCCACATTTGTATTTGGTCATGGTTATGATCTCAAGTGCAACATGGATCCACGGTGTATTTTGGTGGCCATGACCTAGTCATATGAGTCTTGCATGGATCCACAATGTATTATTGGCAACTATTCTCTAGTATTTTTTATCGAGAATGGGTATGCCCGCCTCGGGGAAATTTTTCTACAGAACTGACGATGATCTTCTCCGAACTTCTTTTCCCATAGCTATGCGCCTTTTATTGGTAAAGTATTCCGGAAATCAGACACATCTTCTAACCTCACACTTTAGGGGGCATATGTTATAGAGTTATTAACCCTCTAACCCTTGTGACATCATCCCCTTGAGGTCATACACTCAAAACAACCACTTTTATCCCTTTCTCCCTCAGTTTCTAGCTCAATTTCCCTTTGGTCACCCTTGAACTTCCTTAAGGGGGCGACCGAAGGAGTTGGTCACCCTCCCTAGTCTTCCTTGGGGTGATCGGTCACTCTGTCTATGTGTATTGGTCGCAACCATGCCTAGAAGCTCCATTTTTGCACTTGGTTGCATTTGTATGAGATCCTCCTCTGATTTCTCAGGGTCTAGTCTCAAGAAGGTTGCTATTGGGAGCTCAAATATTTTTTCCTACTTACCCTTTGGTCTTATCCCCAAAGTCTTATAAGAACTAATCATTTCCCATAAGAAAGGAGGAGAAAACATTAGAAAACTTATGTTGGTGGTTTGGATTCAAGACTTGGGCAAAGAGCATGGAGAGAGATTTGTTCATTTACTACTTCATATGTAATCTATATTGTTGTTATGATGTTTTAATAGAAAGTCTACTAAGTGTTTCCCTCTATATGATTGGTTATTTGTTCATAATTTCCCATTTGTATAGATCTATTAATGTTATGAGATAAGATTTGTTAGTAGATCTAATATATATATATATATGATTTCTTTGATCTTTGGAAGGTCTCTTGTTTCCTTGTGTGTATATATGTATCATTTGGAGCAGGAAAGATTGTGGAACGAAAGGGCAACCAGGAGCGTGTAGGGACAACCGTTAGAAATAAGGTGTGATCCTTTGTCACTCTCCCCTAGTTACTTATCATATAGATCAGATATAGGAAACTATGTATCTTGCACTTCTATTCCTGTCTTAGGTATAGGAAGAACCTAAGGGAGCTCAGCTCCTACAGGGCACAAAATCTCTACAGCACCAATTAAAGACAAATGTGCCTTGATATTTTTAATTCCTTGCATAAATTCTTTTCCACTAATTAGAAGTACCTTAGGGATGACTTCTTCAGTTGCATCTTCTTATTTTAATGGTAAGAGTGTATGCTTCTCTCCATCCTTCTCAAAAGTATATTTGTTTCTCCTTCCATCATGTATTTTTGTGTCATATTTCCAAGGTCTACCCAACAAAATATGACACACATCCATAGGCATAATATCACAAAGTACCTTGTCCTTGTAGCTTCCAATCTAAAGCTATACTTCACATTGCTCATTGACCAATAGTTAATGTCCCTTTTGCAACCATGACACCTTGTATGGAATAGGATGTATTGTCTTCTTCAAACCCAATTTTCAACCATTTATGTAGACATCAAATTATCAATATTGCCACTATCAATAATGAATTTACATCATTTACCTTTGGATTTACATACAGTTTTGAAAAGTCTCTTCCTCTATGTGGGTTCTTTAATCTCCTTGACTGGCTTCAACAATACTCTCTTCATCAACAAAGACTCTCCAACTTCTGGTGCATTCTCATGCACATGTGACTCCACACTTTCTTCCTTAGCCTGCATAAGATTTGTACTTCATCTACTTGTGGAAGTGTTTTCTAGACACTCATAAGATCTATACCCAAATTTATTGCATCTATAACATATGATAAGAGAGCACCTACCTCTTTGATAAGGGCTTATTCCTCTAGAATTACCTCCTCTTGATGAATGTTCTTGCTGGTGTGAGTTGTTGGATTCTTCTTTTTTAGATGGAAATCTTCCTCTGCCTCTTGTTGGACTTCAACCTCTTCCTCTTTGACTTTTCTTCCTTGCTAAATTTTCCTATGCCTTGAGAGAAAACTGATATGCCTCCTCAACAATACTTGTAGATAAAATGACAATTTCATCATGAATCTCATATCTTATTCCATTAAGATATATAGCAACTTTTTATGGTTTTTCTTCTATGTGAGCATCTCTAATATTCAATCTATAAAAAAATTCAGTGTACTCTTTAACTGACATACCTCTTTGCTTTAGATTTTGCATTTGTCTAAAAAGATTGAGTTGATAATGTCTAGGCATGCACTTACCTTTCAAATTTGTTACTGTCATTTCCCATCTTTTGATTCTTGTCTTTCCTTTGTTTTGCCTCTCAATGTGTACTCCATCCCACAAGAGAAATGCATGTCCTTTCATCCTTGTCACAACAAACTTTACTTCTTCTCATCTACTACATTTTCATACTCGAAATACTTATCCATGGTACTAATCCAGTCCATCAAATCATCCACATTCAAATTGCCTTCATACATTAGCACCTCCATCTTTGTTCTGGAGCTTACTCCCATGATAGCTCTGACCAATATTTCTTCAACGCCTTCTTCAGGATCTACATATCCTTCTGAATATTCCTCTTCTATGTCGTTGACATCTCCTATGTCAACGTCTCTTCTTTGGACAGATTCCATAGCTTCCAATCATTCCTAGTGATTTCTCATATTTCAATCACTTTTTTGTTCACAATAGGTCTTTCTCTTCAACCTATTCTTCCTCTTCCTCTGGATCTAAACGCCATTTCTCAACTTTATTTAGCCTTTGTTGTCTTTCTCTTTGATACCAAATTTGATGCCAACCTAGATTACCTGCAAATATCCTTCATAAAATTTTGAACTCTCTCATTTAACGCCTATGTCAATCCCCGTCATTTGACAGTTCTATTAACCAAACCACCGAAAAAAAAGTTGTGTCCCTTTCTCTGCGTTGTTAGTCGATCACCAACGCACTGGAAATCCTATATTTCCTTCTTTCCTTTGTGACCCGATCATAGGAACATTAGACACCGAAGAAACTAATCGAACCCTTTTTGCTATGTGGTTCGACCACAGGGACACCAGACATTATCCCATCGTGGAAACATAATACTTGTTTTATTGAATGGTTTAAGACCTGGTCTGGTTGACTGGAGCCTACTAAAGATATTGATTCCTCTAGACTTAGAGCCCACTAAGGATAGTGATTTCTCTAGCTTATCCTACAAACGAGTATGCACATCACAATTTTAACCTCTGCAATTTCAATGCTGCATTAATTTATCAATCCCAACATAAGAAAAATGAACAAAAAAATTAATAATGCACAAGGAACTAAGCTGGGAGATAAAAACACTCAATAGAACACCAAATTGGAGCAAGAAAACATGTTTTTATCAATTTCGTATGTTCTCATTACCCCCACTACTGTATTTTCACGCCCAGGGTTTTTTATTTATACAATCAAGAGAAAATTGATTCCAATCACATATATCTGATCATATCCTCAAATCCAACCAGAAACCTTAATTTGTTCAATAACAATTGATTTGTTTCCTTGAATAGGATTGAATCCAAGCAACTCACCCTAGATTATCTAACTCCTTCAACTCCCTGTCTAAAACAAACCATTATGTTACATTACATGGAAAAACACTTTCTTCTCGAAAACACACTTGGAGCTATTCTAGAACTATGACAATTTAGAAAAATAAAACAAATTACAAGCTTCCATAACAATGACGAAACCAACTTCCTCTCATAAATTCCTAAGACCTTCTAGAGGCCAATTACTGAGTTGACTTCAAAAGATGCTCCTGCATCATCTATTTAGACATTAGAAATGCTAACTCAATATGTATGAGTGGATACCCCATTGAAGCTCATGGTATCAGTAGATGGTGCATTTTCATCACCATATTGAAGTTGGAAACTCCTCATTGGCTTATGATAGAAACYTGGAGTCTAAGTGTTACCTACATGAAGAGACAGAAATGAAAACATCCTCATCTAGGTTACAAAATGCACCTCTCTACATAATAAAAAACAATATTGGGGATTACTAATGCAATGCAAATTGGAGTATACATTCCAACCTTCGAAGAGTTGACACATCCTTGGGGTGCTTCAAGATTGGTTTGAGGCAACCCATACTCAAACCAATACAAAAAAAACTAACAATAGAAGTTCAAACTTATTTTCTAGAAAATAATGAAACTTTTGAAGCATCAAATGAAACCAAGGAATGAAATACACCACAAAACCTTCTAATTAATGAGACATTAACACTGCAATACAAGAACATTCAAGTTAGAAAACATGTTACAATAGGGCTAAATTCCATTTTTAATATGTTAACTCAATTTATTAATGTTACATAAATTTCAATCGTGTTTTCTTTGACTTATGTTTGTCATGTATGTGATACTTCTAATGATAAGTTACTACTACAGTGAGAATTCTTTGTGATAAGAAAATGAATCAAAACTTTGAAGATGCCTTAACTGGGAGTGAGTGATTTAAGAGTAGAAGACTGAAAAACTAAAAATTCAATCATGGAGTATATATTGATGTAAAATGAAAACATTAAACCACAAGTAATTAAAAAAATCTAACCACAAATAATTAAAAAAATTTAGATAAATAAAGATTTGACTTTGTTGGAGATGATATTCATGTTCACTAAAAAATTTGTCTTCATAAATAAGAAGGTAAATAATGGATATTCTCATTATTGTTTAACCTATTAAAAAGGAAAAAACACAAAGGAATGAAGTTTAAAATTGACTTAGCAAAGTCTTATGGTAAAGTCGATTTAATCAAGATTCTCTTTAAGCCTTTAAGTTTTAATAGACAATGATAAACTAGATTGATGAATACATTTCACTAACCTTTTTGCAATTTTGGAAAATAAAAAACCTTCATATTTTGAAAAGGTTAAGTCAAAATTGTTTATTATCCCCTCCCTTTTATCATTTTAGTTGAAATTTTAAGAATTCTCATCAAATAAGTAAGATTTAGCCATCTCATCACAAACATATTAATCTATACAAATTTTATTATCCTCTCCTTTTTATTATTTAAGAAATCTCATCAAATAAATAAAATTTAACAATCCCATCACAAACATATTAATCTATACACATTTTATTATCCTCTCCCTTTTATCATTTTTTTGACTTTAAAAATTCTCATCAAATAAATAAATAAGATTTAGCAATCCCATCACAAACATATTAATCCATACAAATTTTAATCTAACCACCTATATTTACTTCATACAAATTTTAATCTAACCACCCATATTTACTTCACGGTTAATGTTTTTCTCTTAACCAGTGTAAGAGCAGCAATACATAAAATCAATCCATGAACAAGGAAAAATACACAACATTTTTTCTAAAAAAAACATAAAATCAAGGCTTTGAGCTTCAAAGAATACACTGTTATTGAGGTGAGAGAGAGTCCAGTCATATAAGCCTACATAAATACATGAAAATCATCAAATAAATAAATAAGATTTAGCAATCCCATCACAAACATATTAATCCATACAAATTTTAATCTAACCCACTTATTTACTTCTGGAATTTTAATCCCAACCACCCATATTTACTTCAGGATGTTTTCTCTTAACTTGAGTGTAAGAGCAGCAATAATAAAATCAATCCATGAACAAATTAAAATACACAACATTTTTTCTCAAAAGCTTATGAAATCAAGGCTTCAAAGAATACACTGTTATTGAGGTGAGAGAGAGTCCAGTCATCTTGGCGGAGTGATGAGGTGAGCACGTATCAAACACACGATCTTCATATCTTCGGTTTGACACTCCGCCAACAGAGTTGTCCTAGTGTTCCTGTTATTGTTATTGATTGTTGCAATCAAGTCAAACAAAAATAAAACACAGCGAAACAAAAGATATGGAGATGCGGTTAATCGAACCCATACCTCTCGCATGATAAGCGAGCGATCTACCATATGAGATACATCCCCGGATATTTACATTGCATGCACAAGATGTTTCTGTTATTTGTTTCTAGTGTTTCTCGGCCATTATGTGTTATCATAGACGCGGACGGCAACACACTATGCCATGCAAATATTAAATAATAAATTCCATCAATTACGCTTTCAACAAAGATCAAGTGTTCAAATAGATCAAATCTAGAAACGAAACTTTTTCAAATTGTGATCTTGAATTTTGCTAATAACATGATATTTATTATTAATCTCCTTAAGTTAATATGTAGGTTTAGCAAGATATATTATTGATATACATTTTAATGATATATAATTTAAATAGGTTTAATGGTTGAGAATATGTTTCCTCTTAAAAGGTTATAATTTCAAATGAGGAGATAGGGATAATTTTCCTTTTAGATTGGTTGAAAACAAAATGTTATTTGTTGACAACATTTTTAAAAACCACATGTCAAAGTATCATTGAACATATATTATACATCTCACTCAATATTTGAGATGTAAAATGTGATTTTGGGTGTGATAGAATTTATTTGATATTATTTTGTTAATGTTTTCATTGGCAAATTAATTATTTTCAATATGGCTATATAAGTATATAAAAATTCATTTCAACCTTGGGTTTATCAAGCATTGATATGGACCAAATCTCTAAGTGCAAATATTTCTAACAATGTAAAAAGTTGTGGAAAGCTTTGCACCTCTAGAGATTTGATACCTCAAGTTTGATAAATCATGAGTATGAATCTAACTTGGATTTATTATTAAAAGTATATTATTTTAGAAAAGGATGCGAAAATTGATGTGACTTCAACATCACACTAACTCACTCATGACAATGATCTCCCCCAGTTTTGATTATGGAACACGAGTATGGAACTATAATGCTTACTCAATTAACTATATAAGTGTGATTTGACTTTAACTAAATGTATCATATAAAGCCCACATTACATTGATATGGAAAGTTGTATGTGCAACTCTCAAATCTCCCCATGGCTCAACATCATAATCATCATCACTACATTGATAGGAAGCAACTCAACACCAACTTCATTAGGTTAACTTGAGTGGTTTGTGTTCTTTGTGAGCTTCATCTTGCGAGAGGCCCATGGAGTGATGCTTGGTTGGTTTAATTTGTTTCTTACCTCACTCAAGGTCCCTACCAAGTGATGTGTCACAATAAATGTGGATAGGTTTACATAGAGTATCATCCATGAAATGTGGGAGAGGTGCTTGGGGTTTCTAGGGTTTTCCAACAGGAAAAAGGAAGTAGCTCAACAAGACTCAATTTTCCACTATACCATTGCAAAGACACGATGCCTATATTTTGTGCCTCGAAGCCATTGCTCTAAAAACAACAATGTATCATTTGAAACCATGAGGGTTCAATACCTCCTTTTAAACCTAATTGGAATCTTCATCACACTAGAGTAGAAAATATGTTAACCAGGTCGAGACCCCTACCCTAATTTTTTTTACCCTTGATCATGGTTGAACATCATTGATATCAATACGTACAGTTTCTACTAGCTAGGTGGTCAAAATGACTAACATGGACCTCACTAAAATCATACCATGTCCACGTTTCCCTAAAAATGTTTCAATCACCATGCCCATGTTGTTACTCCCTAGTGTGATAAGGATAGATGTGTAACATATATGTATGGATTAGACAATGAACTATAAACTAGTTCTTCAGGTTCCAAACTTAGGGGCGTTTGGGGCCCTAAACAGCAAATTTTTCAAGATAGAGGGCACCTCAATGATGGTCTAAGGCTCTAATTTATCCCCAAAAAATGAATATCCTCATTGATACATTTCCTTGAGCTATCATGTTCCAGTGGAGATCTTATACCAAAGTTACACCCTAGGAAGTTGATACACCAAACTACCCAAAACGTGGTCGACAAAACTGTTGGCTTTTGTCTTAGGAGTAGGTTTTAGTTTTATTTATGTTAAAAGTACTGTAGCCTCATTGTAACAATCATATTCTTGTGAATGAGTGTAGCCATCACATCTCTTCTGGAATATAGGCTGCCACCATTCCTACAAAGGTCTTTCACTTTGTATTTCTATAGTTTGTACACATTTAAAACTCATTAATAGAAATTATGTATTCTTGTATCTCTGTGTTTATGGTTAAATCTAAGTATATATACTCATTATATTATTGGATATATGATATATATATATGCTACGTTCTTTATTCATATCTCCGCTCTCATTTCATGACCAAAATAATACAGATCAACAATAAAGTGTAGTTGAGGGATATACATAAAATGCAAGTTCACCTAAGAGATGGAGAATCCATACTGCCTCTATTCCTACATGAATGACACCATTATACTTTGCTTTTGTACTTGATAGAGATACTACCTTATTTTTCTTGCACGACCAAACCAATGATCCAGTGCTAAGAAACACATAGCCAAAGTGGAATTTACGATCATCTTTGTCATTCCCTATCAGAGTCAATGAAGTCGACTAACAAATATAAACTTCAACAATATTTCATACCAAGATGAGTGGTACCCTTTGTTAGAATGTGCTAATGAATGCCTAGTGGTATTTTGTAAAGTTATTGAAGAATAACTTTCTATATTGTAAAAAATTTAAAGGGTTTATCCCATATGCATTTTGGGAATTGTTCTCCTTTCACTATCTCATATGTAATAGAGGTGAAGGGGGCTTTTACAGTGAGGTGGAAGTGGTTTATGTTATTGATATTTATTTTGAAACTATGGGTCCTAAAGTGAGATCATCCATGTGGTTAAGTGTTCTCTTGCCTTTTAGTATTGGAGAGTTTTCCCAAGGAATAAAAGACCAACTTCCATAGATGTTTCCTCACATTGGGGTCTTACCACATAAACACTTGTGTCTTGTCTCTCTCTTTTCTTGCATTCTCATTTATTGATATTTAATTCTTGGTATATAAGTTTAGACTGATTGGATTTCATTATATGTTATTTCACATTTCTCGGATCTAACATGGTATAGAGTCAATTTATGAGCTCTCTCCTTACCAGATTTTGTTTCTGAATTTTTTGCATGAGGTTTCAATAGATATTTTTGTTTGGGCCTGCTTCTCTTGTGGATTTGTTTTTTTTATCTGGAAAACCACTTTGGTTTTCACTGTATATGAGCATATTTCTCCTTTTTTGAACCTTTTTTTTGCAAATACGACCTTACCATTGTCTCTAGAATATATCATTCCATCAAGATCGACTACTGGTTTGTCAAAATCAAATGTTTTCCTAGATTTGAATTAGTTTTCCTAGCATAGCCTAGGAAAATTAATTTTCAAAACCTAATTTTGGGCCTAAGTTTTAGGTTGGTGAGACAAAGCTATTTTTCTCAAAACTAGCATTTTTACCCGAACCTAGCCATTTCTTCAAAGTGAAACTTTTTTTGATCAGGGGCTCTTTTGGGTGATTTTTTTTTTTTGGGGTGTGGTTTTAAATTTCTAGCAAACCAAACTCTCCTCTCCATAGACCATATAGACCATATGGATTCATTTTATTTATATATGGCCACTTTTTTTGACAAATTCCTGATTGTGGGGTGGATTTCTCGATTAGTGATTTGGTAGTGGGAGTCGTTCTAATTTCTAGCACGATGCATGCGGTCATTTTGTATTTTATCATATCAGGAGGTGTAAGGACCCATTTGTGAAGGTGATGTTCATTTTAAGGTCCAATCTTCTCTTTGTCACGATTTTGTTGTCCACAGAGGCTGATTTCTCTTGGATCGATTTTTTTGTACTATTGGAGGAATGAGTTGCACAAAGAAAGGGTTTCTTACTATGGTCTGGTTGGCGATTAGGAAGAAGGTGTTTTTAGTTATTTGATTTTTTATAAGGGTACCTGTTCAAGGCCATTTTTTCCTCAACCATGGGGTTTTACAGACTAATTTCTTAGTGGGGGTGAATTTGTTTGTTGTCTGACCATCTATTTGATGATTGGAGGGAAATTTTTTTGTTTGAGGGCCTATTCCCATAAATCCAATGGTTTTACTCATGTACAAACATGTTTTACTTCTTATCTTCCTCTCTGCACATATGACCAAGCCCGTATGACCATTTTTTCCTTCCTCATGCACTGTACGACCACACTTTCATGTTGGGTACTCTTTACATTTCTCAACAAGGTAAACACAATTTTTTTATTACAAGTGTCTCACCAATCCTTCTCAATTTTACAGTTTCTAAAATATGGATTCACTTTTTTTTTTTATACTTGTTTGGTGATATATTCTTGTAGACATGGGGTATCATTTTACTCATTATTTTGCAGATCTACAACCTTTCCATTGAAATTTACAACTGAAAGGGGATAGATTTAGCTTATTCTACTAGGTTTTGGGTTTTTTTCATTTGTTTATTAGTTTCTATGCCTTATTCATCATGAATTCAGAGGTTTCTATACTTCCAAAGTTAATAGGAACTAACTATTTTGTTTGGAAGATAAATATGTTTGACCTTCTTAGAGACAAGAATCTCTGGCACATCGTCAATGGTGACTACACACTGTCAATGGTTTATTTTCTATTCATAATGTTGTTTCTCCTAGATTTGAAAATCACACTACATGTCTTGGGTCCCAACTGCTAAGAAA
>SNQJ01S0013091.1:151461-175414 GCA_010110895.2 Picea sitchensis | reverse complement strand
CCCACTTCTAATTTCTCCATTAAATTTATTATTTAAATAATTTATTTTGTATTTACTTTGAATTACAGTACAATCATCACTTCACTTTATTATTTAAATTCTAAAATCTCTTAAACCACTTTGACTACTTTGACCTTTTGGGGCTTCTAGATGACATATGAGGGTCCTCCAACTTCGTAAGGAAATAACTCTCAAACCGTGAGGAGTTATGTGATGTTCCACATACCACCAGAAATGGAATAACATGTACTATCCATATAGAATAATATTACTAGAAAATATATCAAAAAGCATACCATTATCCATCAAACAAACTTGGGTCCATTACCCAAACCTGGGTTCTCCAACTTCTCATGGCCATAACTCTCTAACCATGAGGAGTTATGTGACGTTCCACATACCATCAAAAATGGCATGACAAGAAATATCCATCTAGGATAGTTTCACTTACAAATTATTTGACATTCATCTCATTATTCCACAAATAAGCATGGGCTCTCTAACCATACTTCTAGGATAACTCAATCCGCAAAGCGTCTTCCCGTGAGGGATTTCACCATAAGGGGACCACTTTGGAGTTCATCCATTTGTATTTATTATCAACCATGAAAAGAAAATAATGAGTCATCTTTACATCAAACAAACTTGGGTCCATTACCCAAACCTTTGTGCTACCAGGCTTTCTTCAAGGGTTGACATCAATGACAACCAACCTTAATCAACAATCTCCCCCTTTGGCATTGATGGAAACACTCTGATGCAAAACTAAAATTATGTCATGCAATACTAAAGTCATATCACTCACGCTCCCCCTGGAAACATGCCTCTATCCTCTGCATCTCTGTGACTATTGCTCCAACATGCCTCTATCCTCTGCATCTGATGAATCTCTCCCCCTTTGTCATCAATGGCAAAGGTATCTTTCCATCCGGGGCTTCTCCCCCTCACTGAACTGTCATCTTTATGGTGCTTCCTCATGTAAATATAAGAAATATAATATAAGCATTCAAAATCATTCATTTTGGAGTAGAAATAACTTTGAATCTCTAGTGAAGATACTCAAAGGCTTCACATGGAAGTGGTTTTGTAAAGATGTCTGCCACTTGTTCTTTTGTGCCCACATACTGAACTCTGATGTTCTTTTCTGCAACTTGCTCCCATAGAAAGTGATACTTGATTGGAATGTGCTTCATCTTGGAGTGCATCACTGGGATCTTTGAGATACTGATGGCGCTTGTATTATCACAATAGATTGGAATGGGCTCATCATAATCAACCTGTATATCTTTCAGAGCTTGTTTCATCCAAAGAACTTGTGTACAACATGATGTTACTGCAATATACCCTTCCTTGGCTGTAGATAAAGATATTGATGATTGTTTCTTACTTATCCATGATACTAAACACTCACCCAAGTAGAACGTTGCTCCACTGGTGATTCATCGGTCATCAATACAACCTGTCCAATCTGCATCTGTGTAGGCAATAAGTGATAGATCTTTTCCTTTTGGATACCATAATCCAAACTCTTATGTTCCTTTGAGATATATGAAAATCCTCCTCACTGCTAATACATGTTATTCCTTTGGTGCTGCTTGAAATCGTGCCACCTGTCCAACTTCCTACATTACATCTGGTCTGGATGTTGTCACATATAGTAGGCTACCAATCATTGACCTGTATTGCCTATGATCTGTAGACTTTGAATCATCATCTTTGCTCAACTTGCAACTGGTTTGCATGGGAGTGATAACTAGTTTGCAATCTTCCATTCCAAACCTCTTTAGCATTTCTATGATATACTTAGTTTGAGAAATAAAAATTCCTTGGTTTCTTTGACGTATCTGAAGTCCCAGAAAAAAGGATAGTTCTCCAAGTAACGACATTTCAAATTCACTCTGCATATGCTTTGCAAATTTCTGGCTTAACCTGTCATCATCACTACCAAAAATATTATCATCAACATAAACTTCAATTAATAAAATATTACCTTGAATTACCTTGATGTAGAGGTTGATGTCTGCACTTCCTTTTCTGAATCCTTCCTACTATAGATAATTATCCAGTCTAGAGTGCCATGCTCTAGGAGTATGTTTTAGACCATACAAGCCTTCTTTAATTTACACACATAATCTGCATTCTATGACAACTGAAATCATTATGGTTGTTCAATGTAGACTTCTTATTCAAGTTCCCCATTCAGAAAAGATGATTTTACGTCCATTTGATACACTTTAATATTTTTGGAGCATGCATAAGCTAAAAGCAAAAGGATTGCTTCCATTTTGGCAACTGGGGAAAATGTCTCTTCAAGTCAATTCCTTCAATATGTGCATATACATTACATACCAATCTATCTTTGTTCCTTATAACATGTCCATGTTCATTCAATTTATTCCTGAAAACCCATTTTTTTTCGATCACATTCTTATTCTTTGGTCTTGGGACCAATTCCCAAGTGTCATTTTTCTCTATTTGATCCAATTATTCATCAATGACCTTATTCCAAAATTCATCCTTGCTGGCTTCTTCAAAATAGTTTGGTTCAATTGTAGATAAGAGTGTTAGGTGTGTTTGTTCTGGTGAATGAACTCTTCTTCTAGTCTCAACTCCTGCAAATTTGTTTTCGATAATCTGATATGAAGGATGATTCTTTTGTACTCGTCTTCTAGGTGTCTTTGGAGACACTTGTTGAACTTGATCTTCTTCTTCTGTCAGATTCTTGTCATCTTCCTCTTCTACTTATTTTTCATCTTCTGCTTCTTCTTCGAAAGGTTGTTCCATTGATTCATTTTATTCTTTGTTTGATTCTAGTCTGCCTATTTCATCAATTGTTACATTGATGCTTTCCACAACTTTGTTCAATCTCAGATTGTAACACTTGTATTATTTCCTTGTACTTGAGTAACCAAAAAGTACTCCTTTGTCCACACGAGATTCAAACTTTCCCATTCTGCCATCTTCTATTTTGATGTAGCATTTGCTTCCAAAAACTCTAAAGTGCTTCACATTTGCTGGTCTTCCTTTCCATAGCTCGTAGGGAGTTTTGTCAGTGTTGTTTCTTAGCATTACTCTGTTTTGAATGTGAATTGTTTTATGCACTTCCTGTGTCCAAAATATATCTGTCAATTTGGAATCCATTAGCATTGTTCGAGCTATTTCCTGTACTGTCTTGTTCTTTCTTTCAACAAATCCATTCCGTTGAGGTGTCCTCGAAACGAAGAATTTCCTTTTTATTCCATGACTGCTATAGTAGTCCATAAATTCCTTTGAAGTGAACTCTCGTCCATTATCATATCTCAAGAATTTGATTTTTGAATCCATTTCATTTTCAACCATTTCCTTGTAGATCTTAAATTTTTCAAAAGATTCTGACTTATTCTTGAATAAGAAAACTGCAGTCATTCTTGTATAATCATCAACTAATAACATAAATTATTTCTCACCTTTTAAGCCCTTTGTTGTAGTTGGTCCAACTAGATTAGTGTGCACAATTTCCAGTGGTCTTGTCGTTGAATATTCCTTTGATTTGAACCTGGTCTTTGTTTGCTTTCCTTGTTGACAATGCTTGCATAAAGTGTTGGTTGGTTTCGTAATCTGGGGAATTTCTCTGACTACTTATCTTTTGATGACTTTGACAAGGTTATCAAAATGTATGTGACCCATTATTCTGTGCCATAGACAACTTCATATTCCTTTCCTATACAAAACTTTTCATTTCCAATTTCACTTAACACATATATGTTACTTGAAATTCTTACAGTTGTAGCAATCAATTTTCCTAAACCTTATTTTCTTATCTCGCACTATTGTGAATCAAAAGTAACTTTATGACCTTGGTCACACATTTGAATCACACTTAAAATATTATGTTTCATATCTTCTACTAGTATAAATTTTCTTCCTTTGTATTCTTGTTCCCAATTCTGACTGTGCCTTTTCCAATGATTTTAGATGAATCATCATTTTCGAAGGACACTGATCCATATATTTCCTTTCTTAATGTAAGAAACCTTTCTCTATCACCTGTTATGTTTTTTGAACAGCCACTGTCAACATACCAACCACGTTTATTCTACTTATCTTGTAGAGCGAGTGTACATTCTTCATTGCTATATTTATTCTGCTTTCTTATCCATGTCCTTTTTTGAGGTTCCTATCTGTGATTGTTGTTATTTTGTTGCGGTTCTCTAGGAGGGGTTGTCATTCTGCAATGTTTGGCCATGTGTCCAAACTTGTTACATTTGTAACATTCCACTTCAGTGCTCAAAGATTCAAACATGTTGTAACTTCTTCTCTGTGTTTCACTAGGCCTTCTTGGATAACCCTTTTGTGTCTAAATTTCAAAGTTGTTTATGTTCCTGTTGTTATCTCTGCAATTCACAACTTTATGTCCAAAATTATTACATGCATAACATAAACCAAAAAATATAGTTTGATACCTAGGAGTTGAATATCTTTTGAAAGGAGGTGCTCTTATGAATCCTTCTTCTTCTTGAGGCCTATTTGTCTATTGTTGATTCTGAAATATGAATCTTCTCGGTGGAGGAGTGTCCCTCTAATCTTCCTTGTATATCTTCCTATCCCCTTTGATTGTTTCTACATAGATTTTTGGATATGTTTCTTGCTCTGTTGTTTTGGAGCTTGATCCCTTTTCTGTCCGATTGTAACCAAGTCCGGACTTGTCAAGATGAGATGTTTTACTATTGATAATGTCATCCAAAATTTTTGAGCTATTCTGCATATTTTTCTTTTGAATATCCATTCTTAATGTCACAATCTCTGCTTCCAAATTTCCAATGTTCCTGTCCTTTTATTCTGGTTGTTCTTTGAGTGCTTCTTCAATTATTTTATCTTCTTCTATTTGAACCTTCAAATCTGAGATCATTTGTTCTAGTTCATGAGTATCTTCTTTCTTGTCTAGTTCCACTTTTAGTTTCTTGTTTTTCTTCTTTTCTCTTCCGATAAATTCTATGGCACACATCAATTCTTCTCGGTAGTCAACTTCTGCCTCTTCAATTTCTTCTTCGACTTCTTAATATTCTTCTTCGGCTTCTTCATATTCTTCTTCGGAGTATTCTTTATCAGAGTCTTCTACTTCCATGAATAGAACTCTTCCTGTCTCACTGTCATTGACTTCATCTTCATCTGATGATGAGATGTCTTGTTTGGTGCATAAGCTTTTCTTGAAAATTTTCTTTGTAGTTCTTCTGCCTTTATATGTTTGTTTTCATTTTGAGTAACCTTCATCATTTATCTTTTTCTTATGATGACATTTGTTATAAAAATGACCAATACCATCAAAATTAAAAACAATTAAAGGAAGCTTACCTCTATACCTACAGTCGGTTCCCTTGTTCAGTCTTTTGACGAAGTTGGCCACTTCTTCATCATCTTTCGAGATGTCACTGTTGCTGCTATGTTCTTCTTGCTTCTTTTCCTTTTTATTTGATCTTTTGTATTCTTTGAAGTGTTGGCACAGGGGAATACCTAGGGTTCAACGCTTCAACAATGCACCAACAAAACCCTAACTACCGACCCTTTTGGAAACACCTGCGAGGCAGATGAAGTCTCACCGGAGGTAGAGGCAGGGGTGGTTGCAAGAATTAGGTGTCTGTAACCTTAGTTGGGACACAGATATGTGATTCTAACTCCTAGAAAACACTTTAGCATATATCATTCATCAGTATTTAACCCTCATGGCACTCCGCAGATGGCACAAAGCACCACAAAATTCACTTAGATCTAGGTTAAGTTAGCACTTAGCAAAAACAAAATAGGTTTATCACTCAACACTTTCATATATGTCAGATATACATCCATACATCTAAGAAGCACAAAGCAAAGTGGATCTATCTAAGTATATCATAGCAAAGCACATAGTATAATCATATCAAATCACAACACATGGAAAGAGACCAACACATTAGGTCAAAGCACCGGGCACAACACACAGAGTTATTGTGGTTCACCCCCACCCTAGGGCTACGTCCACAAAGTCTTCTTATTCTTTACTAGCTTTGGTCAATCAGGCTACAACATAGAGCTCAAAATTGTACCCCGCATAGGACAGGAGATCTGTGTGCACCTCGCCAGATCCTCCCTCTGCGAGTAGATCTAGCACAGAGCCTTCTTACAATCCCTGCACTTAGAACTTACAACACTTGCACTCAACTCTGCAAGTCGGTCACACAATATACACAAAGCCTTTACTAGCACTTATCTTATCTTCTCCTCTCCTCTTACATTGCCTAGCTACTTATTTATACTTTACAAAATAGGAATAAACATGGGTAAACCCATGGACCGACATCCCATACCCATTACATTATCCCCCAAAACCCAAAACGGACCCAATAAAGGGGTCTAGCTTCCACGATCTCTGCTTCATGTTGCACTCCATCTTTGAAAAGTTGTCGAAGTCCAAAAACGGTCAAATATGACCAAGTGTTCCTCAAAACTTGGTCAAGGGCCAAAAGGCCCCCAACACTCACCCGTGACTCGTCCCGAGTCACTCTGGTCTGATCAATTCCACCTCGAATGCCTCGATCTTGGCTCAAACTACTTTGACCTGTTGCAGTGCGACGACCTCTTTCTCAATGAACTCCTGGATCACTGCGTTGTTTATTGGCCCTTTCAGGCGTTGTTTCATGGACGACAACCTGTTCAAGCTCGGTTCCCTAGATTTCAACTTCAGTGAAAAATTGACATGCCTTTTCTTGGATTGGTTGAAGTTGTTGGGAGACTTCCATCACTTTACTTTGTAGCATGTGTACCTGTTGTTGGACGATGTGTTTTTCTGCAAACCTCTTCATTCTTTCAACTGGGGTCAAGGCCTTCAGTTGTGCCTGTAGCGTATTTGTGTGTTGCTTTGCTTCTTGGACATGTGCCTCCAATGCTTGCAACTCTGGATTCTTTGTGAGGTTCTCATAATTCTGGGTGCTTCTAGCACTCAGTTTCTTGCATTCCAAGGAAAAGGTTTTTAATCGGCCAACTGTGCTACGGGCAGTTGCCTCCCTTATATCCCTTATTTCTTGAGGTGTATTGGGCATGGTACAAAGTTCCAAATATGCGATGCACTACTGAAGTTGTTGGATTACTTCTTCAAGTTTTTCCACCTGCTATGGTACACGTTCTTCAATATTTACTTCTATGACCGTCACAGAGTGAAGTTCTTTGTGAACCCTTTCATGTACTTCAAGTTGCTCTACTAGCAACTGGTCCTTGCTCTATTGTAACTGTTCTTTTTCCTCATCCCAGTTCACTTGTAGGGAAAGATTTTCCCATTCTACCTTACTCTATTGTTCTACAAGTGTGCTCTGTACTTGTGTCAAAGCTTGGGTGTCTTGCGCTGTGTCTTCTCGAGCTCGTCGAAGGCGAGCTTCGATTTTCTCGGCAATCTAGTGTAATTGGGTGGGCTCATCGCCTGTTCCTATTGTTCCAATTGTCAAGGGTGCAGTAGAAACTGCTCGGATGGACTGGAGTGTCTGCTGCACTTCTTAAATTTCACCCTTGATTCAGCTGAATACCTCCTCCTACTTCCCTTCTTGCTTTTCTATGATCTCTAGTGAATCATCATTCAACACAACGATTAGGAAGTCGAAGTCATCCGGTGTGAGGGTAGTATTAAACGTAGTCTAGGTGGCCTTAGTTTTCTTTTGGGATGAGGGATTTGGTGGGGTAATATTCCTTTTCTTAGTGGGATCCTCCTCCTCTCTAGGCGGAGTAACCTCACCTTTGTTTTTCTTAACCTCTTTGCCACCTAGTGCTTCACCATCACCTCCCTGCGCAAGTGAGATCAAAGTAGTCTTTGTGGATATGTTATGGATATCTTGAACTTCATCATCCTTCTTGGTCTTGCTTGGTCCAGGTGTATCCGGCATAGCTTCAGGTCTTTCCACGTTGGAAATTTCTACGGGGTCCGCTGTAACAAGGAAGTCTACTGACCATTCCTTGGTAATCTACTCCAAGTCTTCTTCTATCAACCTGTAGTACAACTGGAGCTGCTATTTCTTCTCATCAACACGTGTTGTGATATAGGTGAAGTGGCGATCCGCGCTAAATTTTATGAAAGGTCTAAACCTATGAAGTGTGTTTGGGGTGAGGCACGGTGTAGACTGGATTGCATCCTTCAATTGGTTGTAACAAGTGTGGAAGATGGCATTGGATTGCCACTGCTTGTTCATGTCGCTGGAGTACCACAGCGTACAGAACTTCGCAGCCAGTGGTTCAAAGGGTTCGATCTCTGGAAAAGTGGCACCTTCAAGTAGCTCCCAGGTGATGAAAGCGATTGGTATGAGAAACAAACTAAAGTGGAACTTGTACCCTTGGTCTTGCACTTCTCTGCAATCAAGCTCTAGCTGGTTTACAAGGTATTGCACGCAGTTCATCTGTAGTCCCTCGGCGCACTTCCTTGCGAGGTTGAATATGAATCCAATCACTTGTGTTGGTCTGTTCTTGCGAACTAGCTTTCCTACGATCAGCTGACAAGAAAGGCCCACTGCGCCACTCTAGATAGAGGCTACCTGGTAACCTCTCGTTCCTTTCTTGACATCGCCATAAGTTTCTTTTATCCTCTGCACTAGTGCTTGGTCTGAGGTATTTCTAGGGTAAAACTCCTATGGATCAGGGCCTTGCATACTAAGGCCTGTGATCCAATTGATCAAGGTCGGATCCACAGTGATGCGGTGGTCCAACCATAAGTATCCTCCGTGGTAGCAGGACAACAACAACTTGACGCATGCATTGACTTCCTGGTGTCTGTCGAAGTGTGGGATCTTCATTACATTAAGTAGTGTGGAATGCGCAAGGTTCTAGGTCCATGAATGCGGGAAAATCTTAGAATTCTTGCCTTTGGTCTTGGTTAAGTACTTATGTGGGGCTAACATGTTGTAAAGCTTACGATCTCCAAGGTTAAAATCACTAAATTTCAGTGCTGCGAGCTTATTCTGGTTAGCACGAACTATGCGCACCCCTTTCGGAAGGTACGTGGTAATCAAAGTGTACTCAAAGTCGCATGGTACACTATCACGATTGATGGCACCTCTTAGAGGTGGTAATTAAGTAGGTAGAATGTGTGGGATAATCTTGGCATTTACGATGTCATCCCTGTGCTTGGTCTGTTTCTCATTGGTCGGTCGGGATGGACTGGCGCGAGCAATGGAAGGGGAGGCCTGGGGTCCTCTCATTGATGATGCTTGGACTCTTATAGATAATCCTTGCTCTGACATGACTCTCTCAGTCATTAAGTCAACCAAAAATTCTTCAACTACTTTCTCAGTAGCGCTGAGCTCGTCCGACATACAAGCTTGGGTCAACTAGCTCGAGTGTAAAATGAATTCAGAGACTACAATGAACGCTATGGGAATAAGGCAATGATCAAAGGGTGAAGTAATCTCAAGTTTCGGGCTCAATTTCTCACTTAGCAAAAATTATTCCCAGTGCGTGGTGCGACGGACGAAGTAGGGAAACTTAGCAACGGTCTGCTTGCAATGGGTATGAGGTTGCATTAACTTATGTTATGTCTGTTATGGCACGATCGAATGGTCTAGTGGCGAGCCATAAATTCTTTCCGACCCATTCGAAGTGGTAGTTGAACGATTATATTGGCTTCCAATGGCTATATTACTTCGCCTCAGCGAAGTGGCATATGTCGTTGTTCTAATATCCCGACGAAGCTCAATTCTTGTGGTTTTTCCTTATGCGAAGTTTCCTTCGGAACCTTCTGTAAATTTTCGATCTTGGCTCTCTTTTTACTTAGCCTCCTAGCCTTCTTCCCAATGAGCTTCGTCTTGGTCATCCTTTTTCCATTCAGAGTCTTATCTTCTCTTGACATAGTCACTTCGCGCGATTGAGGTTCTTTCTTCAGATCCAAGGGTAATACTCTTTCCTCATATGGATTAGGTATTTTGGTCTTCTGTAGTTCCTCTAACACTCTTATAGCTTAGACATCCAGGTCCCTGGTGCTCAACAGCTGAGATCTATTCTCTTGTTTCTCCATCAAGTAAGTGATCCTTCTAGTCATAAATTCCATGAGTTCTTGCTTCTTCTGTTCTAGGGCTTCCTTTTCTTCTTTTCTCCGGATCTGGGCTTTTTCAATCCAGATCTTGCCTAACAAATCTAGAAATGGGGCATGGTCCTCAATAAATATAATGACTTCTAACTCTTCCTTTGTCGAAGCTCCATGGGTACTCATAGCTATCTAGGTAATTCTGCCACATAGGGTTACCATTTTTCCTTTAAACAACCCTATTCTTCCTAGTGAAGGAACAATAGCAGGCCTTCCCAGGGTTTACCAAGTACTTTCTGTCATAATGTTCATCTGTGTTCCCTCATCTAGAGCACAGTTGATGTCGAAGTCTCCTATTCTTACTTCAATTTTCTCCTTTTCTTTGAAGATCTTTGGTAATCATACATCTTTATGTTCCTTCAGGGTTTCTTTCATTTGTATTAATACTTTCTCTGATTCTTGTTGGGTTTCTGCCTTTTCTGGATCTGCCTTATGGTCTTTTTGATTCAAATTTATTCTTTCAAGCTTAACGATCATTCTAGGGAAATCCAACACCTCATGATCCCTAGCTTTGCAACAGAGACAACTAGGTCTTCTACCAGGGCATTCCTTAGCTAGATGGCCTTGTTTTCTGCAATTGTAACATAGGATTAATCATCGCTTTCTTTTAAATGATCCCCAGCCTCTTCTATACTGCGCACTAGAATCGTGATAGCTAACCTGCAGAAAATTCTTTCTAGGATCCTGAACCCATTTGTTAGTCCATACATTCTTTCTATGCATAGGTATAACATATATATCATTATACTTATCAGATCTATTCATATCAAATTTTCTTTCATCTATTAATACCCTAGTTTTTAAGCTAGGACAAAATCTATCAAACATACCTAGATCCATACTCTAGAAAACAAAAAATTTCACTTATCTTACTCCTACAAAGCACAAATCTTCCAGATCTAAGAACTTTTGACTATTCTTACCTTTATTAGAGCACAGAGCTTATAGATCTTACCTCTTTTCTGCAGATCTGACCTCTTTCTTTCAAAAATTTCCACTCTTACTTTTCTCAGAGAACATAGCGTTCAGTTCTCACTTCTTTTCTCCGGATATGATCTTCCTTTCTTCAGATCTGACCTTATTCCTGGCACAAAGCTTCACAGGTCGAGTAAAAAGTTGCGCACTAGGGAAACAGATCTATGCACAAAGCTTTCTTTTGCACAAAGTTTCTTCTTCCTCAATTCCCAGCAAGAACAGTTTCAGGTCCCGGCAACGGAACCATTTGTTGGCACAGGGGCAGACCCAGAGTTCAACCCTTCAACAACGCACCAACAAAACCCTAACTACCGGCCCTTTCGAAAACATCTACGAAGTAGATGAAGTCTCACCCGAGGTAGAGGTAGGGGTGGTTGCAAGACTCGGGTGTCTGCAACCTTAGTTGGGACACATATATGTGATTCTAACTCTTAGCAAACACTTTAACATAGATCATTCATCAGTATTTAACCCTCATGGCACTCTGCAGATGGCGCAGAGCACCGTAGCATTCACTTAGATCTAGGTTAAGTTAGAACTTAGCAACATCAAAATAGTTTTAGCACTCATCACTTTCATATATGTCAGATCTACTCCCATACATCTAAGAAGCACAAAGAAAAGTGGATCTATCTAAGTATATCATAGCAAAGCACATATCATAATCATATCAAAGAACAACACATGGAAAGAGACCAACACATTAGGTCGAAGCACCAGGCACAACACACAAAGTTACTATGGTTCACACCCACCCTGGGGCTACGTCCACAAAGTCTTCTTCTTCTTTATTAGCTTTGGTCAATCGGGTTACAACACAGAGCTCAAACTTGTACTCCGCATAGGACAGGAAATCTGCACGCACCTCGCCAGATCCTCCTTCCCCGAGTAGATATAGCACAGAGCCTACTTACAATCCGTGCACTCAGCATTTACAACACTTGCACTCAGCTCTGCAAGTCAGTCACACAATATACACAAAGCCTTTACTAACACTTAGCTTATCTTCTCCTCTCCTCTTACATTACCTAGCTACTTATTTATACTTTACAAAATAGGCCTAAAAATGGGTAAACCCATGGACCGACATCCCATACCCATTACATTATCCCCCAAAACCCAAAAAGGACCCAAGAAATGGGTCTAGCTTCCACGATCTCTGCTTTGCATTGCGCTCCACCTTTGACAAGCTGTCGAAGTCAAAAAACGGTCAAATATGACCAAGTGTTCCTCAAAACTTGGTCAAGGGCCAACATGAACGCTGCTTCTTTTACATCTAGATTTTCTTGTTCAGTTCTCATTTCATATGCTGTGAAGATTCCATGCAGCGTTTCCATGCTTATTGAGTTTAGATCTGGTCTTTCTTCTAGTGCTGATATCTTAGGGTCAAATATCATAGGAAGAGATCTTAGTACCTTTTCAACAATTACAAATTCTTCGATTTCTTCTTCCAATCCTATGATTGCATTCATTGTTTCATCGACTCGTAAGAAGTAGGCTGCAATATTCTCATCTTCCTTCATTTTTAGTTGTTCTAATTGACCTCTGTAAGTTTGAAGCTTTGCTTCTTTGACTTTTGAATCTCCTTCATAAATATTTCAAAGCTTGTCCCAAATCTCTTTAGCATGTTTACAATGTGCAACTTTGGTGAATACAGTTTCCCTTAGACCATTCAAAAGTGCATTTGTGGCTTTAGAATTATTCTGACCGAGTTTCACTTCTTTTTCATTTGTTGGTGGAACTGTTGGTGTTGTCTATCCATCTACAATTGATTGTCAAATTTCAAATCCTTGTGCCTGTATATATGTCTTCATCCTTATGCTCCAAAAAGAATACATTTCTCTTATATTTGCCCCACCCCCACCATAATACATTTCTCTTATATTTGCCCCACCTACACCCTTACCCTCAAGATTTTAACACGCTGAATCTAATTTATCAATGTGGGGGTGGGGCAAATATAAGAGAAATGTGAATGAGGTGAGGGTGGGGGTGAGACAAATATAAGAGAAATGGGTAGGGCAAATATAAGAGTACATTTTTCTTATATTTGCCCCACCCCCATAAAAGAAATGTGGATGTGGATGAGGGTGAGGGTGGGGGTTGGGCAAATATAAAAGAAATGGGTGGGGCAAATATAAGAGTACATTTCTCTTATATTTGCCCCACCAGAGGGTGAGAGTGAGGGTGAGGGTGCAGTGAATATAAGAGAAATATATAATACATTTTTCTTATATTTTCCCCACCTACGTGGGACAAATATAAGAAAAATGTATTATACATTTATCTTATATTTATCTCCAATACATTTATCTTATATTTGCCCTATCCTCGCCCTCATATGAGGATGAAGTGAAACAAATATAAAAGAAATGTATTATACATTTCTCTTATATTCACCGCACCCTCATAATCTATCTATAAATTCAAAAATACAATTTAAATAATATAAAATTACATTTTATATAATCATATTCCAACTAGAAATTTAAAAAAAAACCCAATTTTTCAACTTCTCATTTTTTCCCTCTCCCTTTCTTTATATGCAAAGATCAGAAGAATGATACTCCGTCAATGTTTCGAGGCCATTCAATGTTCAAATTATCTACGTGATAATATTATAAAAATATAACTAATACATTTCATTACTGATTTTTTTTTCTTTATCAACCTTCATTATACGTATTCATATAGGTTTAATAAAAAAATAAAATGATTATGTTATAGGATCCATCTTGCAATCCATGAAAGAATCGTGTTCAAATGAACCGCTTGCTTTAAAGTTAAAATATAAAACTTATTATTCTTCACGAGTATAAGATAGTAAATAATCAAAATTTATTTGTAAATTAAGATTTAAAGCTTATAAAAAGTTCAAGTAATTAAAATTTATTAGTAAAATAAAACTTAAAATTTATTAATTTTTATTATTAAATAATTACCGTTTGACTAAGTAAGTTGGTCAAGGAGAAGATGTCAAGACTCACAAGGAAATATTCAAATACTATTGTGGTAGTCTAAACTTTCTTATTATTTTTTTTCTGTTATTTTTACTTAAAATTTAGAAATCCATTTTTACATTAAAAAAATAATTTTAAATAATAAAAATAATAATTTCTTATAAATTTATGTCTTCAAATTCTTAAAAAAAAAAATCATTTCATAAAACAATTACTATTATAATATAAATAATTAATTATTAGTTGACCATGTCAACAAGATATTTAAATGACTTTATTTATTTGATGTCACATTCATATCCACCTCCACCGCTGCGTCTCTCGAGAAGGGTTGGAATTTCAAATCCGAACAGCGCGTAAAATTTGACGGTTTAGCAATTTCTTTGAATGCACGTTTTAACACATTTAATGAAGAATGTTGACGATTTTTCAAAAGGCAAAAAGCCTAGTTTTCAAAAGCAAAAAACTCAAAAGCCTAGTTTTCAAAAGCAAAAAACTGCGTGATGGTCAATTTGTCCGTCAAATTTGATCAATGCTCCGCAGGGGAATTTCAAAACCCACGAGCACGTCAGATTTGACGGTTTTTCCGACTTCAATGACAGTTTTACGGGTTTTTACGAAAAATCTTGACGGTTATTAAAAAAACTTAATTGTATTTAGCAAATAAATAAGTCAGTGACGGACAACGGACAATTTGCCCATCAAATTCCATCCTTAATGCTCCGTAACTCCTGCTGTTCGACGTTTTGAAAAATCAAGAGAGATTGAGGTGGACAGGCCTTTGAAAGTTTAACTCCACCCAATTTCCCCGAAAAGAGATAACATTTACGCGTTTTCCTCTTGGCCGCCTTCATTGAAACATTATCGAGAGAGACAAGGGAAGGACGGCAGAGGTGACAAAAGTTGGTGCTTAAGTTTCTTAGAAGGACGGCAGAGGTGACAAAAGTTGGTGCTTAAGTTGGTGCAGAGTGTAGAGATTTTTAAATAAGGCCTTGCAGTTATCAATTAAAAATTAGTTGTTTTGCGAAAAGGAAAAAGTCGCTTTGCTTTCGAATATAAATAGCTATGAGTGATACAGAGTTGGATTGCAAAAAACGAGACCTGATCAAAGAAGAATCTAGCGTCATATTCTTAACACCTTGTACAAGCACAATAATCTAGATATGACAAGTATTTCTTGAGTGCCTTTCATTTTCTTAACACCTTGTGCAAGCACAATAATCTAGATATGACGAGTATTTCTTGAGTGCCTTTCATTTTCTTAAACACTTTTTTGTAATGTTCAAATGTTATAAAAAAATTATTTTATTTAAAAGCACTAACCACAAGTGACAAAAACATAAAGAACAAAGAGATCAAATAGTGACTAGTAGTTTCAGGATATTTGTTAGTAGATTCATGCACTAAGAATTAGCATTGAGGTTCAATATATTTTCTATCAACATAAAGGCTATGTTAATGTTGTTACTTATATAATGATTCATCTTATTCACAGATGCTTTCTTAAGCAGTCCTTAACTATTATTATTCAAGGTATTTAGATTCCAGATAGTATGAAACATTAAATAGTTCTCTAATATCCCTTTCTTGGGCGAGTGNTTGGCAGTTTGAATCTCTAACTCAATTTTTTTTTTTTTAATGAAGCGTTGTAGCTTGCTTTTCATTTGTAATTTGGCTTTTAGAGAGTTCATATGTACCATTGGTCATCATATAGGCATTTTAGATAATGCAAGAAAAGTTGTGCTTAGAAGTGTGGCTTCCTATTAGGGAACTAACCCTTCATGTAGGTAGGATAATATATTCTGATGTAATAAAGGTCAATATTAATAAGGCCCAACAATAAGGAAGAATAAGTCGAATGTAAGAAGACATAATAGAAGCTTCCGCTTCCAGAAGGATCTTCCTCTAGATGGTTCTTTTGATAGACATATTTAGTATAAATGGGAGTCGAGGGTATGAGAAATTTTGCATTGGATATTATTGTAATAGAGCTCTGCTTGACTGGAGGTTGCCCCCTCGAAGAGGTAAGTGAACATTGCTCTCAGTAATCGAAGTGCTCTTTCTGGTGTTATTCTGTTACATTTCGGTATTATTGTGGTGTTGTTCTGGTTATATTGTTGTTCATCTGCCATTTCTAGCATTTTATTTTTGTTCTACATACTTTTTATATCTAGAATATTACAAGTGGTATCAAAGCACTTTCCTCGGTAGAAAATTGTGGGTTAATTTTTTTCAGGGTAGAGATGTATTCCGACGTCTTTAAGCTACAGAGATTCATCATTATGTGCATAAACTCGTGGTCGGGGATTCATACACGTAGGAAATACAAGTGGTACTTAAGAGCACATATGTTGGCCACCCTTGTAACCTCTGTTGGTACCCCTTCGAGTGGTAGCGCATCAAACATCACCTGTATACAGATCAACCTAGATCTCTTGAAGCCCTCTTTATATAAACCGATCGGCCTCCTCACTGCTATAGTGCCACCAAGAACAATACTCGGGAAGATACTCTTTAGTACATGGGTAGTCGAGTAGTACGGCTAAGGGCACGATCTAGCATCCTTAGTTGGTTCCCTGAGATATTGGGTCGAGTACTACTGTTGGACCCCGCATGTATATCAGAGAGCTATAGCACAGGGAAAACCCTTCTCTATAGAACCCTTGAATGCCTAACCTTTGGAGACGAAAAAAAAAAACCAAAACATACAAGATCTATTGCCGCACAATTGTGACTCCTCCATTTGAGTTGCCAAATCACTACACATTTCTTCTTGATTAAGAATTTGAGCATTTCATCACTACAGTATTCTTCAGACCGGAGTATAACTTTGTGGGTGTAAAAAAAAAAGACGTTTGGATTTTGTTGCACCATTATTTGAGACCTATTCCATTGGATTTATCTCTTCGCCCTTATCACATTCCTACCTATCACTTTTTAGAAACATTTTTGACCCCACCCGCCCATTTTCGGTTCCCTCGTCATCATGGCCCATACTCGTAGCCAAGACTTGGAATCTCATTTCAATACCTTGCAATCCAATTTCATAGAGACCCAACAAGAAGTGAGACATCTTAGTACCAATATTGCCACCATCAATAAAAACATGCATTCCTCCATCACCGCCTCAATCGAGGAACTCAAAGAAGACCTCAAACAAGACATTACTACCCAGCTTGAATTTGTCGCTTTGATGATCTACACCAAGCTGCATATCCCTACAGATTCCCCTTTATCCGACTCACCTTTGCATACCGAAGCTGAAAATTCCTCTCATTCCCATAATTATCATCCCCATCACTTTCAGCGTGACCTACGCCTTCCGCATGTGGATGTGACCAAATTTGATGGCTCAGATCCCACTGGTTGGATAACTCAAATGGAATATTATTTCTCATTGTACAACATTACAAGTGATTTCAACAAACTCCGGTATGGTGTTCTCCATCTAGATCAAGAACGTTGGCAATGGTGGAAATGGAGAAAAACTGCTCATCAAGGGTATGTTGCTTGGACACACTTTGTGGCAGAGCTCTATGAACGTTTTGACACTGACACCAACCATTTAGACCATTTGACAAAGTTGAAACAATCTAGAATAGTGGAAGACTTTATAGCTTCTTTTGAGCGACCGAATTTTCGTACAAAGGGCATGTATGATGTTGTTTTCCGAGAATGTTTTATTAGTGGCTTCAAGGATGAGATTCATGCCCATGTTCTCATCGCTCAACCTTAGAGTTGGGTGGAGGCTACTAAAAGAGATAAGGAAGCACAATAGGTTGTATTTTCTCAAAACCGGAAACCCTCCTTCATTCTTCACACTAAACTAGTAAATCCCACTCCTCCTTCTACTCCACTAAAGATCCAAAAATTGACCAGGGCTGAAATGGTTGAACGTCAACTCAAAGGCCTTTGTTATAATTGTGATGAAAAATATTTTCTGGGACACAAGTGTAAGGAACAAAAACGTTTTATGGCCATCTCGGAGGATGTTTCGAAAGAGGAGGTTGAAGCTCCCCTTGTGTCTGTGTCACCCGAATCCACTGACATAACCCCTCCCTCAAACCCTCCTGAAGTAGAACTGGTCATTTCCATAAATGCTCTCATTGGCTTCTCTACTCCCCAAACCCTCAAGCTAATTGGTTACATCAAGCATAGAAAGGTCATCATTCTTGTTGATAGTGGAAGCACCCATACTTTTATTCATCGCCGCATTTCCCAATGTTGGCCCTTGACCAGGTTTTGTGGAAACGCTGTCATGTTTGACCATTTTTGGGACTTCAATAGGTTGGTCAAAGGCGAAACGCCCGACAAAGTGGAGATCGCGAGATCTCACCCCCTTTTGCGGGATTTTTGGGTTTAGGGTTTATGTAACAGGTATGGGATGTCGGCCCATGGGTTTACCCATGTTTAGGCCCATTTTTGTAATGTACAAATAGAAAGCTAGGCGATGTATGAAGTAGATCTAATGGTAAGGTGCTAGGTGCTAAGTGTAGTATTGTGCTATGCTAAGTGCAAGTGATGTATGTAGTTGGATCTATGTGATTGAGTTCACTCTATGCATACTGTGTGTTGAGAACTTGTAGAGCTAAGTGCAAGTGATTGTGAGAAAGGCTATGTGTTGTGCCAAGCTCGGGGAAGGAGGATCTAGCGAGGTGTGCATAGATCTCTTGTCCTGTGCAGAGTAGGTTGTGAGGCTCTGTGCATGTAAGGAGATTGAAAGAAGATAATAAAGAAGACGAAGAGTTGGTGGACGTAGCCCCATGCCGGGGGTGAACCACGTATATCCTGTGCTATGGTTGCTTTGTGTGATGGATGTGATTTATGCTTAGTGTTGTCATCTTTATGTATGTTAGATGCATATGATAATGTTAGATGCATATGATATAGTAGTTTAGTGCTTAGTGATATGAATGAATTCTAGATCTGATCTATTTCTATGTGCTAAGTGTTTGGATATGTTGGATCTTATTGAATACTGCCCTGTTCTGTAAGTAGGGTTTTTCCTGCAATGTGAATAAGGGTTCAATACTAATGAATGTTAACTGCTAAGTGCTCTGTTAAGTATTGTAATCACAAATCTGTGTCCTAGCTAGGTTGTAGACACTTGATTCTTACAACCACCCCTGCCTCTACCTCGGGTGAGACTTCATCTGCTTTGCAGGTGTTGCCGAAAGGGCCGGTAGTTAGGGTTTTGTTGGTGTGTTGTTGAAGCGTTGAACCCTGGGTCTGCCCCCATGCCAACAAATGGTTTCGTTGCTGGGAATGAAACTGTGATTCCTAAAGAAAAGAGAAAGCTCTGGGCGTAGATATGTTGTTGTGGTGCGCAGTATCCTACTAGACTTGCGAAGCTTTGTGCTAAGAAAGGAATCAGATCTAAAGAAAAGAGGTAAGATCTTAAAGCCTTATGCTCTGATAAAGGTAAGATAAGTGGAAATTTTTGTTTCGAAAGAGTGGATCTAGGTATGTTTGATAAAAAAATTCCTAGTATGAAAACTAGGGCACAACTAGAAGAAAGAAGATATGAAATGAATATATCTGATGGAAATAATGAAATATATGTTATTCCTGTTCATAGAAAGAATTGTTGGACTAACAAGTGGATGTAGGATCCTAGAAAGAATTTTTTGTAGGTTCATCACTGTGATCCTAGTGCGCAGTAAAGGAAAGGTTGGGGATCGTTTAAAAGAAAGAGAGAATTAACTCTTTGCTATAGTTGCAGAAGACCGAGACATCTTGCTAAGGAATGCCCTGGTAGAAACCCTATTTGTCTTTGTTGTAAAGCTATGGACCATGAAATTTTGGATTGCCCTAGAATGATTGCTAAAGTTGAAAAGATGAATATGAGACAAAAAAACATGAGAAATACCAAGAGACCAAGAACATGCTAGACTACCAGAGAGAATTAGAGACTATATTATTACAGATAAAAGAAACATTGAATGACCACAGAGATATCAATGTATCATAGATCTTAAAATAAAAAGAGTGCATAGAAACAAGAATATGAGACTTCAACATAGACTGTGTATTAGATGAAAAAACACAGGTGAATATCATGACATCAAGTACTTGGGAAATCTTAGGAAAACCTGCTATGATTCCTTCATTGGGAGGAATAAGATTGTTTAAAGGAAAGTTGATAACCCTATGTGGAAGACTTGGCCATGTACCTATGAGTGCTCATGGAACATCAACAAAAGAATAATTTGAGGTCATCAAGTTTGTTGAGAACAATGCCCCCTTTGCATTTTTTCTAGGAAAAGCTTGGATTGAGAAAGATCAGATCCACAGGAAAGGAGAAGAGGAAGCTCTAGAACAGAAAGAGAAAGAATTAAGAGATTTCATGGCTAGGAGAATAGTGCACTTAATAGAAGAACAGGAGGAAAAGTCGAAGCAACTTAGGGCCGAAGACTTGGTTGTCGGAGTTGAAATAACGCAAGAAGGCTTGAAAAACCTATCCATGCAGGAGAGTAGAGCACCTACTCTAGAAAGAGAAGAAGTATTACCCTCAAATCCTATGAAAGAATCTCAACAATGCGAAGTTACTATGTTAAGTAGAGATAAGAATAAGAATGGAAAGAGGAACCCAGTAACTCAAATCACAGGAAAGAAGTCCAGAAAGCTCCGCAAGAAGAAAGCCAAGTTAGAAAAATTACAGGAATCTCCAGAGAGGACTTCGTGGCAAGAAGATTTGCAGAACTTGAACTTTGTCGGAATAGAAGAAAAACGCAGATTGGCACTTCTCCATGACAGAGAAAGATGACCGTTGGAGGCTTCCCAACCATTAGAACGATGCTCTAGAATGGACAGAAACACAATTAATGCCGGAGTCATCGCCATTGGACCGTTGGAACTGTGCCATAACGGATGGAATCACATTAACTAAGGCATTCCTACTCGTTGGAGGGATCCGTTACAATGTTATCTATTTAACCTGTCAAATGTCTTATCGAGAACACTTTTACAAACAATGATTATTTGAGCCCACAAAGAGATGACTATTATCGCGTTGTGATTATTGAGACCTCGTCACCCATTCTGTTACATTGAGTGTTTGTTCACCGACCTAAGATATCCGATATCGAGCGTGTATGTCGGGTGACTTTAGAACAGTAGAGAAGTATGTGGAAGAAATCCTAATAGACCTCATGGCCGAGAAGGTCATTTTTGCAGGTGTACAAGCTTTGTCGACAAGAGGAGTGCAAGCATCCCCATCAACTAGACGTCGATTTGGGCCATCCCGAACTGCGACAGAGAAATGAGCCAAGCATCATAATGACTTGGCGAATGTGAAGCTCATCCCATCAATCCTTCCCAACTATATCCCACCTTTGGCTGGCATAGTTAGTCGTGACAACCTCTCGAGGGACTTCAACTATACACTGATCACTGCGTACCTCCCGAAGGGGATACGCATTGTTGGATCATAGTTGGGACAGATTTTGTCGTTGAAGATTAGTGACTTCAATTTGGGAGACCACAAGAATTATGGAATTCTCGCCCCACACAAGTATTTGAATAGAAGACAATGGGGAAGAATTCAAATATCGTCCCCCAGCCATGGACCATGGACATCGCAAGGTCCACCATCCTCAATGTGATGAAGATCCCACACTTCGAAAAACATCAGGAGGTTAACGCATGCGTTAAGCTCCTGCTGTTGTGATTTCATGGAGGTTACCTATGGTTGGATAGCCACATCACTGTAGATCCGACGTTGATCCACCAGATCACCGAATTAAACATGCAAGGACCAGACCCATAGGATTTTTACTGAGGGAAGGCTCCAGATCGCGCCCTGGCACAAAGAATAAAAGACAACAATGGCGATATGGAGAAGGGGAAGAGGGGCTACAAGGTAGCCTCCATACAGAATTACGTAGTGCGCCTAGCTTGCCAGTTGATCACTGGTAAGATCGTCAGGAAGAATAGGCCAACGCAGGTCACGGGGTTTGTCATCGACCTCGCAGGAAAATGCGTTGAAGGACTGCAAATGAATTGAGTGAGCTACCTTGTCAACCAGCTAGAGAAATACTGTCGCGAAGCTCAGGATCAGGGCTATGAGTTTCATTTCAGTTAGTTTTTGATTCTCATTTCCTTCATTTCTTGAGAGATGCTGGAAGGAGAAACATTCCCTGAAATTGATTTGTTCGAACCACTAGCTGCGAAGTTCACTATGCTATGGTACTCGAGAGACATGGTGAAGAAATGGCAGTCAAACACGGTGTTCCACAACTACTATCTGCAGTTGAAGAGGTCCATTGAATCCTTCCCTCGCATGGCGCTGAATACCCTCCATAGGTTCATGCCAATAGCGAAGTTCCGCGCTGACAGGCACTTCATCTATATCACTGCGTGTAGAGACGAACATAAGGAAGAGCTCCAGTCTTATTATAAACTCATTGAGGATGATATGGAGGAAATAACTAAGGAATGAATTGCAGAATTCCTCATACGAGTAGAATAGACAAAAATGTCTGAGCTCGACCTCATTGGAAGCCCCGTCGTCACCGCGAAGAATATGATGCACCTAGCAGCAGCAAGAAGAAAAAGAAGGAAGAGGTCCAGGACCTGAGCAACAAATCAGAGGAGACTGCATCAGATTCACCTAAAGGGGGAGGAGGAGACGAAGTAGAAAAAGAAGAGGACGAAGGGGAAGAAGACAAATAGAAGCAGGGTGAATTAACACCGCCTAAAGATCCCTTGATAGAGACAGAGACATCCAAGAAAAACGAAACCATCAGTGATCTGGATATTGTGAGAAGAACGAAATGACTACATATTATTACCATATGCTTAAAACAGAATAACAGAGATACAGTAAAATTGGTTTTCTATTCAATAAGGAAATAAGCTGAAACTGTAAAATGCAGTGGAAAACAAGCTTGCTGGAATGGTGGCGGCTTATCTTTGAGAAGAGATGTGATGGATGCACTCATTTGCAATAAGATAATTACAATGAGGCTCTCAAGGCCTTTTTACAATAAACAAGATTTTCAAAAACCCTAAACATCCAAAAACCTAACCCTAGGAGATGAAGCGCCAAAATTCATGTGGGCCCCGTTTGGGTAAGTTAATACATCAACTTCCCAGGGTCGTAACTTTTGGATACGATCTCCATTTTAGGCGTATGATAGCCCATTGGAAAGATCTATCCGAGGAATATAACAGTTGCACAAAATTTCGCAATGAAATTTTGTGACTGCAACATACCCCAAAAGACGTCGTTTTGGGCCTTAAAACGACTCTGGAAGTTCACGACCCGAAAAACTGCTAAAAATAGTAAATTATCAAAATTGCTAGAAATTTTTTTTGAGCCAGCTGGAAAAGGTGGGTGGCCACTGATATCCACCTGGATCAATCCTCCATCCTTAGGAAGAAATGGTCTCCATTGCGTTGAGTTCCCCCACCAGATGAGGAAATTTCTGTTGAATTTGGCCCCAGGTGAGCCACTTGCCTTGGTGCAAGAGCTTCCCTGCTTTGACGACTCGATAAAGCTGGATCCTTTGTTGTCAAGTGCCCTTGATCTGTGTTTCCACAATCTGATCACTGGATGCCTGTTGTATGTAGTCGGGGTTGAGCTTTGTTGGTGTTAGTTGTTCTGCTACGTCTGAGGTGTCCAATAATGGTGGGAAATAAGGTCGAAGGAGGTCCACGTTGAACACTGGGTGTAGGCCAAGGAAAGGAGGAATGTTGAGCATAAAAGCATTATCCCCCACAACCTTGGTGATGGTGTACGACCCATAACGGAGTGGGATAAGCTTCCGATGGGGTCCTGTAAGGCGTTCTTTCTGCAAGTGCAACCAAGATTTATCGCCCACCTGAAACTTATGTGGAACACGATGTTGATCATGGCACTGCTTGTACTTGTCATTGGACTTTTGTAGGATATCCTGAACCTGTTGGCGGATGTGCTGGATCCTCTCAATGAACCGGGTGGCTTTGT
>SNQJ01S0013091.1:134164-149932 GCA_010110895.2 Picea sitchensis | reverse complement strand
TAGTGACCAGAGGCTCAACTAGAATGTGCTAAGAAATTGACTGTCCCGATCTGAGACAATGGTTTGTGGGATTCCAAAATGTACCCAGACTCGTTCAATGAAGAGCTTGGCAGTGGCTTCTGTTGTGATGCTCTTCTTGCAAGAAACCAGAATCATCATCTTAGAAAAGAGATCAACAACCACAAAAGCATAGTCATTTCCCTGCTTTGTGGATGGGAGGCCTGACATGTAGTCCATTGAGATGAATTCCCATGGCCTATCAATATTCAGAAGAGGGGTGTACAGGCCTTGTTTCTTAGTCATTAGTTTGTCAATAACGAAGGCAGTGCAAGAACTGATATACTTGCTGACCTCTTTTCGAAGTTTCAGCCAGTAGAAATGTTTTTGTAGCATCACCACTATATTTTCAATGCCGAAGTGTCCTGCCACCCAAGTATAGTGGGCTTCTCAGATCAACTTCGCTCGCTCACTTGATGGAACACAGATATCGCCCAGACAACACAATAACCCATCCTGAAGATGGAAATTATCGACCACTACCTTTGCACCCAATATTTGGTAGGTGGTGGCGAAGTCTGGGTCTGTCTCATAGAGTTGGGGCCATCCAGAGGTCTCATGGCCACAAGAGTCTAGCATTGTGGTGAGTGCCGCAACTGGTGGTCTGCTGAGCCAATCAACGATGTGGTTGGTGCTTCCTATTTTATACTTGATGTTGGGGTGGAATTTCCGCAAGTATGTGGACCACTTTTAATGGCGGTCATTCTGCAATTTTCCTTGTATCTGCATGAACTGCAGTGGCTTATCATCAGTGTGGATGGTTGCCTCCCTCCCAAGAATGTAATGTCTCCACTGGCAACAGGCTTGCACAATGGAGTAGATTTCTTTGTTGTAAGTAGGGTACTTACAGACAACATATGATAGTGTCTCACTATGATAGGCCATGGGGTGGCCGTGCTGCGTGAGAATGGCACCCACAGCATAGTCTGAAGCATCAATCTCAATATCAAAGGGTTTTTGCAGGTCTGGTAGTGAAAGTACTGGGGATGAGCACAAGCGATGCTTCAAATCATCGAACGCTTGTTGTTGGGTCCGTCCCCACACAAATTTCACCTTACCACCACCCCTGGTTATTTGGCTGAGGAACCATGCAATGTGGGAGAATCCCAACACAAACCTGTGGTAGAAATTGGCAAGGCCCAAGAATATCTTAAGCTCAGTGAGTGTGGTTGGGGTTGGAAAGTCACGAATGACTTGGATCTTGGCTGGATCCACATGTACACCATGTTGATCAATGATGTAGCCTAGGTAATGGACCTTGTCCATGGCGAAGGATGATTTTTCCAATTTGGCGTATAACTTGTGTTGCCGCAGGGTGTGCATAACTTGCTGAATATGTTGTAAGTGTTCGGCCCAAGTCTTGCTTTAAATGAGAATGTAATCCATATACACGACTACAAAGGTATTGGTGAATGTTCACAGGATATCGTCCATCATCCTCATGAAAGTGGCTGGAGCATTTTTCAGACCAAAGGGCATGACCAACCATTCAAAAAGGCCTTCCTTTGACTTGAAGTTGGTCTTTCATACATTTGTCTGTTCTATCGGGACCTAATGGTAGCCAGACTTTAGATCAATATTACTGAAGTATTTGGCCCCCGTGAGTTGATCAAGGAGGTCGTCGATTCGGGGAATCAGGTATCAGTTTCTGACTGTGATTTTATTCAGAGCCCAGTAATCAATGCAAAGTCGCTAGGTTCCATCTTTTTTCTGTACCAGCACGATTGGGCTCCCGCAAGGTGATGAGAAGGGACAGATGTGCCCCTTGTGGAGAAATTATTGGATCTGTCGCTTGATCTCCTCATTTTCTAACAGAGAGAGGTGATAGACTGGCCCATTGGGTAGCAGTCCGTCGGGGGTTAGATCGATGGGGTGCTTTACCTGGCAGTGTAGAGGTACCCCGGTAGGTGAGGATAAGATATCCGAGTATTCTTCCATGACCTTATATACTTTCTTCTGCTATGTGGAGAGGTCGGTCGCAGAGACCCTGGATGTGGCTGTGATTTTTTCTCTCATTCTGAGAGCGAATCACGAAAAAGACAAACTTCCCCATCTAAGAGATGGCCTTCCTGCATTGCTTAGCAGAGATCAAGGAAATAGCACTAGGTGGGATAGCCTCAGGTATCTTGTACAATTTCCTGTTCAAAGTAATAATAACACTACGAGGCCTAGACTCATATACAGCATGACGTTTCCATAAAAAATGTTGGCCCAAAAGTACATCACAAACTTTCAGAGGAGAAACATCACACAATACCTCATCTTTGAAGGGCTTGATGTCATATGACAGTCGAAAATGTTGGTTGACGCGAAGATCGCTTCCTTGGCGGAGCCATCCAATGGTGTAGGGTTGTGGGTGCGGTGTTGTCAGCAGCGCTAGCCGCTTGACGACCTATGCTGAGATGAAGTTCTTTTGTCTACCACTATCAACGATGAAGTGCAGTGGGGTTCCTTTTACCCACATCTTTGAATAGAATAGGTTCTCTCCTTATTCTGGCTTGTCTGGTTCACCATGGTGGAGCTTGGTGGTAGCAATGGTGGCACTAGGTTCCGCATCAATGATCTGTCTTCCCCTTTCTAGTTATGACTCAAAGTCAGAACCTGCATGTGATTCAGAGGCTTTCACGTCATCCACTAGCGTCTGCTTTGAGCGGTAGTCAGCAGTGTTATGCCAAGGGCTCTTATGGAAGTCGCACCACTTCCTGGTATCTTTCTTTGTCTTTCTGGTGTCCTTCTTTACTTCCCGCTTGGACTGGTTGTCCTGATACTATCCATATTTTCTCTTTCCTTTGTTTTGTAGGTTGGGGCCACCCTTTCCTGGATTTTTTTGTGAGGGGTTCCCTGACCCAAATTGTCACATCTTTTGTTTGAGCTTCTGCTCTATTTTGACGGCATATCGGTCGGCCGTGCCCAAGGATGAGATGTCCAGAAATTCCATTTCAGTTTATATGTATCTATGCAGAGCACCGCAATACTTGAGCACCAAATGTCGCTCTGAATATTTGATACCCAGCTTGGTGCGCAAGGTATGGAAGATATTTGTGAAATCTGGTACTGCTTGGTCTCTTTCTTGTCGTAGTGTGGTCCATTTGGTATACAAGTCGTCATAACTTCCGACAGGGTAGTGTTGTTCCTTAATAGAATCCTTGAAGGATTCCCAGGTGGTTGTGACTATAAATAATGAGGATTCCTCTATTTCCTTCTTCTCATAGAAATTTTCCCACCAATCTTTGACATGGGGAACGGCTTTGAGGAGCGCAAAAGTAATCTTTTCTCTATTTTAAAAGTTATGGACATAAAAATACCCTTCTAGTAGATCCAACCACTTGTCTACAACATCTGCATCTATCTGACCTTCAAATATAGGAATATCAAAGTTTATTTGTACCTTGAAGGGGGCAGTGCCTCCGCTCGAAGAAGATGTGTCGCCTGTTGGTAGTTGTCGAAGGATTTGTGCGAAATTATCCATCATCTCAATCCTCTGTTGTGTGAGGGCTTCCTCAATCAATAGTTTGAAAGGATTTCCTGTACCATCATATTTGTTTTCTCCTTCCATGAGAGGTCTCTTGGATGTGCGAGAGCTTTTGTCCTCAAGAGAATCAAGCTTGAGACCCAACTCTTTGTACTCCGACCTCGTTGGGGACATGCATTAAGACGACAAGGAGAAGACCGCTCTGATACCACTGATCCGGATTTTATGAGTAGAACGAAATGACTACAGATTATTACCATATTCTTAACACAGAATAACAAAGATACAATAAAACTGGTTTTCTATTCAATAAGGAAATAAGCTGAAACTGTAAAATGTAGCGGAAAACAAGCTTGCTGGAATGGTGGCGACTTATCTCTGAGAAGAGATGTGATGGTTGCACTCATTCGCAAGAAGATGATTACAATGAGGCTCTCAAGGCCTTTTTACAATAAACAAGAGTTTCAAAAATCCTAAACATGCAAACACCTAATCCTAAGAGATGAAGCGCCAAAAGTCATGTGGGCCTCGTTTGGGTAAGTCAGTACATCAACTTCCCGGGGTCATAGCTTTTGCATACGATATTCATTTTAGGCGTATGATACCCCATTGGAAAGATCTATCCGAGGAATACAACAGCTGCACATGAAATTTTGTAATCGCAACATACCCCCAAAAAAGTCATTTAGGGCCTCAAAATGGCTCCGGAAGTCCAGGACCTGAAAAAATGCTAAAAATAGAAAATTATCAAAATTGCTAGAAAGTTGTTTTGAGCTAGCTGGAAAGGTGGGTGGCCACCAATATCCACCTGGATCAGGACTTATTTTATTTATCACAAAGCTTCACAAACTAAGTAGAGTATTGTGCACTAGAGTGACAGATATACGCACAGAGATTTCACAATTTTAGGTCGGATCTTCGCACAAAGCTTCTTCTTCCTCAGTTCCCAGCAATCACAGTTTTAGGTCCCATCACCAAAACCACTTGTTGGCACAAGGGCAGAACCAGGGTTCAACGCTACAACAACGAACCAACAAAACCCTAACTATTGGCCCTTTCGGCAACACCTATGAAGCATATGAAGTCTCACTCGAGATAGAGGTAGGGGTGGTTGCAGGAATCCAGTGTCTGCAACCTTAGCTGGGACATAGATCTATGAATTTAATACTTAACAGAGCACTCTGCAGTTAACCTTCATCAATATCCAGTTCTTAGTTACAGTACACTTAAACCCTAATTACAAAGCATCGCAATATTCAACCAGATCTAGCATCTAACAACACTTAGCATGAAAGATCATATCCTAACAAATTCAGGCACTGAGCATATGTATATAAGCCATATCTAACATCTGTATACATCATTAAGCACAGAGAATCAACAGATCTATCTATATATATCAAAGAACTAAGCACATTCACATATAATCACATCAACACATTGCACAAAGAAGAGAAACACAACATACACGTGGTTCACCCCTACCCTAGAGCTACGTCCGCCAACTCTTTGTCTTGTTTATTGGCTTCTTCAATAGGTTATGTGCACAGAGCCTCAAAACCCCTACTCCATAGAGGATAGGAGATTTTTGCAGCTCGCTAGATCCTCCTTCCCTAAGTAGATCTAGACACACAACCTTCTACAGTCTTTTACGATGACTTGCACTTAGCTCTTCAAGTTTCATACAATATGCACCAAATCACTTACAATATTGATCACACAGATCCAACTCTAGCACTTAGAAATTATTTTCAACTTCTCTTCATTAGATCGCCTAGTCTTCTATACATATTAAAAAATAGGCCTAATCATGGGTAAACCCATGAGTCGACATTCCCATACCCATTCATGATCCCAAAAACCAAAAAATCCCTAAAAAGGGGCTGAGATCCTGCATTCTCCTCTTCGTCTTGCACTCTATCTTTGACAGGCTATCGAAGTCCCAAAATAGGTCAAACTTGACCAAGGATCTCCCAAAAACTTGGTCAAGGGCCAACAACTGCCATTTCTATGGCACTTTGTTCTCGGGGTTCTCCGATGTTTCCTTAGGACATTTTTTGGTGAAATTTCCATACTCATGGTAGGCTTTGTATTTAAATGGGAGTTGCTCGTAGTCTACTGTTTGAATTTATGCCCACTCATCCAGGGTTAGTTGGATTTCATCTAGAAGTCCTTTTTCGATATATACTTATACACAGAGACGAGCACAATATTGTATTTCGTCGCGCGGTTTATCTCGATCGATGAACCTTCCCAGTGTGTTTCCAATGTTTTTTATTGTTTCATCATTCCAACAATGGAGAGGCAGGAAGGGTAGCCTGACCCGAACTAGAACAATAGAGGGGATATCATTTTTGGGGCTAAATTCCAGAGTCCATTTATTTAGGTACATTCCTCTAGTTCCCATGAAAGTTGTTGAAAACTGCCCTTTTATCGTTTTTTTTCCAGTTTTGCTCCAACCATTGTACCATTTCTCTTGGGGAAGGCTAGAGTCCCATGAACTGTCTGATCAAGCCATTTTCAGCTAGTCTCGAGGTGAACGACCGAGAGGAGGGGGAATGAACAAATACCTTCGGGATCTCATCAAGCTTCTTAACAAAACGCGACTGGGGGTGTCCTGGGAGGCAGTGGTGATTGTGAGGGATCTCTTTCCCCTGAGCCAAAAGCAATGGAAGGGGGTAGCCAATAGCTGAAACCCTAAATCCAGAGCGATCAGGGTCGCAGGTCGGCACCCTTTTTTTTGAGATAACAATCATTATTAATTATTTAATTATAAATAATTAAAAATGTGTATATTTAATAAACACTAAAGGTAAATATTATTAATTAGTGCAATGTAAGTGACTTCTCTTAAATAATAGGTATACTCACAAAAAACTATTTTAATTGATATTGCAAAAACAATAAATTTAATGGCTGAGGAAAGAGTGAACGTAAAACTTCATAGTAGAAATAAACATCATTGCATGTATAGTCAAGTTCGAGTGAAAGCTGGTACTTGATATGCAAGTGAATTTGACAAAACATTTCATATAAATATCTTAAACTATGATAAACATTTAATTTACCTCTAATCTAATAAACTATGATAATGTTTTAATTTACATCACATCGTACTGAAGTTTTGTTCCATGCGATACATTGCATCAATTAAAAATTCCTATATTTGTGACAAAGTAAAATCTTCATTAGAATATTTTTCAAAAAACTTGTCCAAAACTTTCATTTCACAATGTGTCAATGTTGCATTGTGAGGAACATAACCCTATGTTGCATTGTGATTAACCTCGATGTCACAATGTGATGAACGTAACCCGACGTCGCAATGGGATGAAAATATCACCATGTCACATTTGAAAATAACATTTCACCAACATCACATTATGATGCAATCCAACCTAACTCGACGTCACAATGTGATGTATACCCCCCCTTCTCTCCTAAGGACCGCGCGACCTCCCGGTCTAGGATCGATCAAGAAACTGAGTTTGATTGACTCTTTGGCCCTCAAGAACCTCAAATCCACTTAACAGGCCCTCTTTCCCTTAAAGCATAGGTTATATGGAACCCACAACTTTATCCTTAATGCCTTTAAGCTTCATCATGTTTAGACGCTAACTCTCCTGGTTAAACCCCTCCCTTTATGTGACTAAGGCTATGACCAGTCTCCTAATCGAAAGGTGTGTCATGACTTTGTGCATCGGTCCTTTGCATGCAAGTCACTCCGACTCTCCTGACTTCTGAAATCCCGACAAGAGCCTAGCGCATGCTAGCCCTCTATTCCCCTTCACCAATGTGTCTCTTCTCTATGACCATGGGCCAATCTTTCGAGCACTTTGCGATTTCGCGTCTCATGAGTTCACACTTCATGATTCGTCTCCCTAGACGCTCAACGATCCAGATCTATTCTCGAACCAACGCCTCAGATCAAATCTTCACAGTTTCAGGTTTCACGAGTTCCTCGAACTCTTACCTCTGATTTCCCAAGTTGCGAAATCCCAACAAAACCATATCTATGGTTCAAATCTCTCCTTCAATCAATGATTGTGATATTTTAGTGATTTCGTGATTCGCGACTTTGGATTCTCCTTGCCTCTGTTCTCTCAATAACCAAAATTGTGATGGCACTGGATCAACGATCCAGATCTCCCCTTTTATCAATGACTAAGATCATGTCGCGATTTCATGTTTCACGAGTTCTCACAACTCAACCTTTGACTCCTTCGAGTCACAAGTCAGCGAAATGTTGATCTCTTTCCATGTCTCCTCCTTGACAATGGACCGTCTCGATGATTTCAGAATGATCAATGGCTGTGATCTTTTCGCGATTTCTCACTTTGCGAATCCTCACAACTCTGCTCTTTGACCTTTCCACTCTGTGAGTCAGCGAAATGTTGATCTCTCGCCACGTGTCCTGTCGTGATGGACGGTTCCGATGATTTCATAATTTCATGACCTTGTTCCTCCTGTGTACATTCAAAGATTTAATGTTACTGCACTTTACCTTGAACATATGGCTACGATCCATTTGCGCTTAGATCAAATGGTTGATATCTTTCCTCCTCTTTACTTGCCCCTCATTTTCTGGACGCTGATCGGATGGTCCATATCTTCCCTCTGAACTAAATATTTCTTCAGAATTATAAGATTTTCGAAAGGATTTAAAGGCTTTGAAATTTATCCTTCCTGCGAGTCCATTTCTTGGATCTCATTCGTGCTTCCTGGAAAGTGCTACTCCTCCTGAGCTTGATCTCTCCAAAGATTTCGATCTTCCAAGCACTTCTTGCTTTTCTGGGAAATTCGTCAAACTCAGATCCAAAGGTTCTTGAAAACAATCCTTTCTCGCCTTCCTAGCATTCTTTCTCTCTCATCCTTCGACTTCTTTACGAAGTCGCTTCGACTCTTCATCGAATTTCATGCCTGTGCACTCTTTGCAATAGATATTTACACAAGATTCAAGTTCTTGCGACACATGTGCACTCCTTGCGACAGTTTCTTTACACTTCCTTCAAATAAAGTCTTAAGCTATTTCTTTTGAGCTTTACGAGTCGAAACAGACCCTGTCAACACACCCCTTGTGGATTATGTGCACACCTTGCACCAACTCACGAAGAAAAGCGATTTAAATTCTCATGCAAGCATTTCAAATCTACATACACTCGTAGCAAGATTCATTCATTGTTGAAAAGATTAAGAAAAAAACAAAGAAATTGCAAACACTATTCACACCATACATTGGATCAATTTTTCTCTATTATCTTCATTCAAAATCAAGAAAATGGTTACAACTAAAATCAAAGAAACAACTACTACTCTGAGATTCCTACTTGCTCATAATTCTCGTAACCCCTATTTTGGGCATACAAAATATTTCTTTATACAAAAGAAACAAACTAACTACTATCTAATTGTGGTTACATTGAGACTAGGGTTAAGCTCCCAAGTCATGTGTTCTCATTTTGTCTCCACGCGTGTGATCTTTTCTCTTTTGTTTTCTATCGCTTCAAAAGATTTTTAGTACTAGCTAGTGTTTGAGACTCTGGATTGGCTCTCAGGCACTGAGTTTTCCTTCCACGTGTACTTGTTGATGATGCTCTTGCATCATACTCCCCCTGGACAAAAAATCATGGACTCTTGTCCATGAGCTCCTGTACCGAATTTCCATGCTTCTGGATATCAACTTCACTTTCCCAACTGGCATCTTCTATTGGGTGTCCCTTCCACTTGAACAGATATTCAAAATAGGTCTTACTCTTGGTCTTTTTACTAATCCTTTGATCAACGATATTTTCCATCTGTGGTTTTTTTGCTATAGGAATTTGTTTCTCCCATTGAATCTTCCCTTGATCTACTGATCTCTCTGTGTCATCCTTCCTGTAAGGATACAGGTCTGAGACATTGAATATGGGTGATATGTCCACATCATCTGGCATCTCAATCTCATAGGCGTTGGCATCAAACTTCCTCAAGATCTTACAATGTTCTATCTTCTTCATATTTAGCTTGTTATATGTCCCCCCAGGGAACATTTCCTTCCCGAGATGTTCTAGAACCTAATCTCCTATTTCAAATTGGAGTTCTCTGCGATGTTAATCAACTCTGCATTTGTACTCTTGGATAGAATTCTGCAACTGCCCCCTAATCTGGCTATGGATCTTTTTCATTTCTGCAGCAAAATCTTTTGCTCCAGTGCTTCTGATCTCATTCTGTTCCAAGTCTCTCAACTCAAATACTCCCCTAGGTTTCATTCCATACAATATTTGGAACAGGCTCTTTCCATTGCTCCTGTTTGGTGATTCATTGTATGCAAATTCTACTGGTGGAAGAATCTGATCCCATTGATTATGGTGCTTAGTGACCAGAATCCTCAATAATTTCCCCAAACTTATGTTTACCACCTCAGTCTACCCATTTGTCTAAGGGTGATAAGTTGAGATGAAGGAAAAATCTGTCCCCAAATTCTTCCAAATTGTGCTCCAAAAATGACCAACAAATTTTGTGTCTCTGTCTAAGACAATGATTCGGGGTAGGCCGTGAAGTCTCACAACTTCCTTGAAAAAAAGGTTTAAAAAATGTGTTGCATCACTGGTCTTCTGACATGGGATAAAGTGTGTCATCTTGGAAAATCTATCCACCACCACAAGTATGATATCACATCCTCTTTGTGTTCTTGGCAGTCCCAACACAAAATCCATGCTTATTTCATCCCAAGGCCTCTCTGGCATGGGCAATGGTTGATACAATCCAGTGTTAAGTCTTTTATCTTTTGCCTATTGGAAGATTTTGCATCTGTTCACGAATTTTATTACATCTGTTCTCATACCTGGCCAATAGTATGAATTGTTCAACTACGCAAATGTCTTATCATGGCCAAAATGTCCAATCAATCCTCCACTATGTTTTTCCTTCAAAAGGTTATCCCTCGTTGAGCATTTTGGTATGCACAATTGATTTCCCTTGAACAACAATCCCTCTTGAATCATATACTCTGTCCATTGGCTCCTATCTGTTAGAACAGGATTTGTGCATGCTTCGTATGCTTCCTTGAAGTCTAGATCATCACTGTACGTTTCCTCAAGGTGTTCAAACCCTAAGGTCTTTACCTAAAATTCCTGCAAAGTCAAACATCTCCTACTCAATGCATCAACAACTTTGTTAGCATTCCCAACAATATGTTCTATGACAAAAGTAAAATTATTCATATACTCAATCCACTTCGCATGCCTCTGATTCAATTTTTCTTGTCTGGTTATGAATTGTAAATCTTGGTTATCGCTATACAAGACAAATTCTTGTGGGACAAGCTAATGTCTCCATTTTTTCAGGGCTTGGATTATGGCATAAAACTCCTTGTCATAGGTGGAGTATTTTCTCTTAGTCTCATTCAACTTCTCGTTGAAGTAAGCAATAGGTCTATTGTCCTGGCTCAAAACTCCTCCAATTTCAACGTCACTTGCATCACACCTTACCTGAAACGTCTTCTGAAAATTTGGCAAGACCAGAATTGGTCGCTCCGTTACTTTCTCCTTCAGTGTATTGAAGCTCTTCTCAGCCTCCTCTATCCATTTAAAATATGTGTGCCTCTTCTTCACTATATCCATCATTGGTGCACAAATTCCACTGAAATCTCTGATGAAATTCCTATAGAAACTCGCTAATCCATGGAATCTTCTTACGTCAAACATGTTCCTCGGTGACGACCATTCTTTGATTGCTTTCACCTTCTCCGGATCCATCTTCAGCTCGTTTGAAGAGATCACAAAACCCAGGTAAATGATATATGTCTTCATAAAAGAGGACTTCTTTAGGTTTATCAACAACTTCTCATGATGTAGTCTCCTCATCACTAATGTCAAGTGCCTCCAATTCTCCTCTTTAGTCTTGCCAAAGATCAGTATATCATCTACACACACAACCACGAACTTGCCAATGAAATATTTTAGTATTCCATTCATCAACCTCATAAAAGTACTTGTGGCATTGGTTAATCCAAATGGCATAACAAGCCACTCATACAAACCTTCATTGGTATTAAAGGTTGTCTTCCACTCATCACCTTCCCTCATTCTGATTTGGTGATATCCACTTTTCAAATCTATCTTAGAAAATAAATTTTCTCTAGTTAAACATTCCACCAAATCATATATTCTTGGCAAAGGGAATCTATACCTGATAGCGATATTATTGATGGCTCTCGAGTCTGTACACATTCTCCATCCTTCATATTTATTTGGACTCAACACTGTTGCCACTGTGCATGGACTCAAGATTTCTTTGACCAAACCCTTGTCTAACAATTCCTGGACTTGGTTATTTACCTCCTCATTCTCTCGAGGTGTCAGTCTGTAAGCTTCTTTGTTGGGTAGACTTTATCTTGGTATCAAATCAATATGACGACTGATGCTTTTGATGGGTGGCAATGAGTTAGGCAGCTCATCCACCACTATGTCATCAAAATTATCCAATAATTCTTGAACTTCTTCAGGAAAATCATCCATTGAAGTAATTGTAAGGATAACTCAGGGTTTCCTCACCACATCAAACTACATCTCCTATTCTTTTTTGACTTATTTCAGGAGTTCCTTCCCACTCATGATGAGTATGCTTGTGTTGGCTTCCTCTTTCACTTTCTTCTCCTCTATTGGCAGTCATGTGTGTTCTACCATTATTCTCCAAGGTGTATGTATTATTTCTCCCATCATGAATGACATTCTTGTCAAACTGCCATGGTCTGCCCAACAAAATATGGCATACATCCATGGGAATTACATCACACACAATTTCATATCTATATGCTCCTATCTTAAATTCAACCAAGCATTGTTTAGTAACCATTACCTGGTGTCATTTCTGCAACCATGAGACTTTATATGGCTCTGGGTGTGCAGTTGTCTCTAGCTCCAATTTCTCCACCATCTACATGGATACTAAGTCATCAGTCCTCCCACTGTCAATTACCACCTTGCATACTATGTCTTTAATCTTGCAAGTTGTTCTGAATACATTGTTCCTTTGTACTGGATTTTTAACTTTTGCCTCTGGTTTTAAGAGAACCTTTCTCATCATCAGGGATGTTCCATCCTCTGCTCCCTCTGCTTCAACATTCTCTCTTTGTTCTTCTGAAATGTGAGCTTATGCTCCTTCTTTCTTTTTCTCGGGGAATTCCCAAGACATGTGCCCTATCTTTCCATAGGCATAACATATTATTCCTCCTTTGCCTCTTCCTCTAGAAGAATTTCTTCCACCACCCTGTCTTCCTCAGGAACTTACTCTTCTTTCTGAGTGATTGTGTGGAGTTCCAGCCTCATCTTTGGAATTATGCACCTCGTCATGGGAAAATCCATTGCCTTTGTTCGGGGCTGAGATTTTAACTCTACCTTGTTTGCTTTGTTTTCTGGACAACTTCTCTTCTTCCTTCAGCGCAAATTGATGTTGAGCTCATCATGGATTTCTTACCTCAAGCAATTCATATACCTGGCAACTTTTTCTTTGTCCCACTCTCTTTGTCCAACTCTGATGTTTAGCTTATAGAACTCCTCTATGTATTCTTTGACTGTCATACCCTTATGTCTTAGGTTCTATAACTTCCTGAACAAATTGATCTGATAATCTTTGGCCATGAATTTAACCTTCATCTTGGTTACCATTCTGTCCCAATTCTTTATATTTTGTTTGCCTCTACTTCTCCTCTCAACCTGTAGTTCATCCCACCACAGTGTTGCATGTCCTTTAAGCCTGGTGACAGCATGTCTAACCCTTTTCTCCCCATCGACATCTTCATAATCGAAATATTTGTCCATGGACATTATCCAATCCAGCAGCTCTTCAACATCCAAATTGCCTTCATACATTGGGACCTCTATCTTGGCTCTAGCTCCCAATCTAATAACTGCTCTTAGCAAGAATTATTCATTAACGTGTTCCCCTGCAACTTCTTCAGCTTCTACATCTTCTCTCTCTGCATCGCTGACGTCTCCATCATCAGGTGCTCTTCTCTACGCTGCTTCCATCACTTCCAACCTTGTACAAAGTTCTCCAATCTCTCTTTCTACAATGCGATTGGATAAAGGTGGCTCCCCTTGTCTCCTTGGCGGCATTGTGTTGACTGTCTCTTACACACAGAGTATACCTATGAGTTCTTTTTCTCCTTTGCCTTAAATCTACAGATGAAAATCAACTCTCATACCACTTGATGCAGACCCCCCCCCTCTCCTAAGGACTGCGCGACCTCCTGGTCTAGGATCGATCAAGAAACTGAGTATGATTGCCTCTTTGGCCCTCAAGAACCTCAAATCCACTTAACATGCCCTCTTTCCCTTAAAACACAGGTTATATGGAACCTACGACTTTCTCCTTAATGCCTTTAAGATTCAGTGTGTTTACATGTTAACTCTCCTGGTAAAACTCCTCCCTTTATGTGACTAAGGCTGTGACGAGTTGCCTAATTGAAAGGCGCGTCACGACTTCGCGTATCGGGCCTTTACATGCAAGTCACTCTAACTCTCCCGACTTCCCAAATCCTGTCAGGAGCCTAGCGCATGCTGGCCACTCTATTCCCCTTCATCGATGTAGCTCTTCGTTATGACCGTGGGCCAATATTTCGAGCACTTCATGATTTCACGTCTCGTGAGTTCACACTTAACGAGTCATCTCCCTAGACACTCAACAGTCCAAATCTCTTCTCGAACCAACAAATCAGATCAAATCTTTGCGGTTTTGGGTTTCGCGACTTCCCCGAACTCTTACCTCTGATTTCTCGAGTTTCAAAGTCCCGATAAAACCAGATCTACAGTTCAAATCCCTCCTTCGATCAACGATTGTGATATTTTCGTGATTTCACAATTGGTAACTTTGGAGTCTCCTTGTCTCCGTTCTCCTAATAGACGAAATTGTGATGGCACTAGATCAACGGCCAGATCTCCCCTTTGATCAATGGCTCAAATCATGTCATGATTTCACGAGTTCTCACGACTCAACCTTTGAATTCTTCGAGTCACGATTCAGTGAAATGTTGATCTCTCGCCATGTGTCCTCCTTGACAACGAACAATCTCGATGATTTCAGAATGATCAACGAATGTGATCTTTTCGCGAGTTCACACTTTTTGAATCCTCACAAGTCTTCTCTTTGACCTTTCCACTCTGCAAGTTAGTGAAATGTTGACCTCTCACCACGTGTCCTGTCATGATGGATAGTTCTGATGATTTCAGAATTTCATGACCTTTCTCCTCCTGTGTACATTCAAAGCTTTAATGTTAGTGCACTTTACCTTGATTAGACGACTATGATATGTTTGTGCTCCAATTGAATGGTTGAGATCTTTCCTCCTCTGTACTTTCTCCTCATTGTCTGGACTTTGATCAGATGGTCTAGATCTTCCCTGTGAGCTAAATCTTTCTCCAGACTTAGAAGATTTTTGAAAGGATTTAAAGGCTTTGACCTTTATCCTTCCCGCGAGTCCATTTCTTGGATCTCGTTCACGCTTCTTGGAAAGTGATACTCCTCATGAGCTTGATCTCTCCAAAGATTTTGATCTCCCAAGCACTTCTTGCTTTTCTCAGAAATTCGTCAAACTCAGATCCAAAGGTTCTTGAAAAGAATCCTTTCTTGCCTTCCTGGCATTCTTCTGCTCTCATTCTTCGACTTCTTTACAGAGTCACTTCGACTCTTCATGAAATTCCAGGTCTGTGCACTTTTTGCATCAGATCTTTACACAAGATTTGAATTCTTGCGGCACTCACTTTACACTTCCTGCAAAGAAATTCTTACACTATTTCTTCTGAGCTTTACGAGTCGAAACAGACCTTGTCAATGCACCCCTTGCAGACTGTGTGCACACCTTGCATCGGCTCATGAAAAAAAACAATTTAAATTCTTATGCAATCATTTCAAAGCTACATACACTCATAGCAAGATTCATTCATTCCTGAAAAGATTAAGACAACAACAGAGAAATTGCAAACACTATTCACACCATACATTGGATCAATTTTTCTCTGTTATCTTCATTCAAAATCAAGAAAATGGTTACAGGTAAAATCAAAGCAACAACTATTACTCTGAGATTCCTACTTTCTCATAATTCTCATAACCCCTCTTTTGGGCGTACAAAATCTCTCTTTATACAAAAGAAACAAACTAACTGCTATCTAATTGTGGTTACATTGAGACTAGGGTTAAGCTCCCAAGTCACGCGTGCTCATTTTGTCTCCACGCGTGTGATCTTTCCTCTTTTTTTT
>SNQJ01S0013091.1:123301-134114 GCA_010110895.2 Picea sitchensis | reverse complement strand
TCTCGATGATTTCAGAATGATCAACGAATGTGATCTTTTCGCGAGTTCACACTTTTTGAATCCTCACAAGTCTTCTCTTTGACCTTTCCACTCTGCGAGTTAGTGAAATGTTGACCTCTCACCACGTGTCCTGTCATGATGGATAGTTCTGATGATTTCGGAATTTCATGACCTTTCTCCTCCTGTGTACATTCAAAGATTTAATGTTAGTGCACTTTACCTTGATTAGACGACTATGATATGTTTGCGCTCAAATTGAATGGTTGAGATCTTTCCTCCTCTGTACTTTCTCCTCATTGTCTGGACTTTGATCAGATGGTCTAGATCTTCCCTGTGAGCTAAAGCTTTCTCCAGACTTAGAAGATTTTTGAAAGGATTTAAAGGCTTTGACCTTTATCCTTCCCGCGAGTCCATTTCTTGGATCTCATTCACGCTTCTTGGAAAGTGATACTCCTCATGAGCTTGATCTCTCCAAAGATTTTGATCTCCCAAGCACTTCTTGCTTTTCTGGGAAATTCGTCAAACTCAGATCCAAAGGTTCTTGAAAAGAATCCTTTCTTGCCTTCGTGGCATTCTTCTGCTCTCATTCTTCGACTTCTTTACAGAGTCACTTCGACTCTTCATGAAATCCCAGGTCTGTGCACTCTTTGCATCAGATCTTTACACAAGATTTGAGTTCTTGCGGCACTCACTTTACACTTCCTGCAAAGAAATTCTTACACTATTTCTTCTGAGCTTTATGAGTCGAAACAGACCTTGTCAATGCACCCCTTGCAGACTGTGTGCACACCTTGCATCGGCTCATGAAAAAAAGCGATTTAAATTCTTATGCAATCATTTCAAAGCTACATACACTCGTAGCAAGATTCATTCATTCCTGAAAAGATTAAGACAACAACAGAGAAATTGCAAACACTATTCACACCATACATTGGATCAATTTTTCTCTGTTATCTTCATTCAAAATCAAGAAAATGGTTACAGGTAAAATCAAAGCAACAACTATTACTCTGAGATTCCTACTTTCTCATAATTCTCATAACCCCTCTTTTGGGCGTACAAAATCTCTCTTTATACAAAAGAAACAAACTAACTGCTATCTAATTGTGGTTACATTGAGACTAGGGTTAAGCTCCCAAGTCACGCGTGCTCATTTTGTCTCCACGCGTGTGATCTTTCCTCTTTTTTTTTCTATCGCTTCAAAAGATTTACAGTATTGGCTAGCATTCGAGACTCTAGATTGGCTCTCAGGCACTAAGTTGTCCTGCCACGTGTACTTGCTAATGATGCTCCTGCATCACAATGTCAAGAACATATCCCACCATTGCAATATGAAGAACATACCTCAACGTCACAATCCAGGTTACAAAACCCATTGTCATAATGTTATGTACAAAAACCGACATTGCAATGTGACATACAAATTCATACATCACAATCTGACAAACAAATCCCAATATCACAATAACATGAACACAACCCGACATTGCAATGTTGATGAGTATAACCTAGAGTTTTTAAGAAAAAGTCGTGAGCATGTCCCAACATCACAATGTCAAAAACATAATCGGATGTTGTAATGTAGTGAACATAAGCCAACGTTGCAATGTGATAACCCTAATCTGTCGACATAACCCAACATCTTTATTTGATGTACAAAACCATGGTTGACCATGTTGACTAGATATATGACCATAGTTTACTATGGTTGACCATGCTTGATCATGCTGACTATGGTTGACCATGCAGGAAACATGGTCTACCATAGTGGACCATGGTTGACCTTGTTGACTAGATGACTATGGTTGACCATGTTAACTATGTATGACAATGTAGATTGTGCTTGACCATCTTTACTATGGATGACCATGTTGACAATGGTTGACCATGGCTGATCATGTTGGCCCTAATTGACCTTGGTTGAACATGGTCAACCATAGTCACCATGGATGACCATGGTCAACCATGATCGATGTGGTTAACCATGGTCAACCACAGTCAACATGGTTGACCTTGGCTTACCATGGTCAACCATAGCCACCATGGTTGAACATGCTCAACCATGATCAACTATAGCCTTTGTTGGGAAACCATAGAAAATCATAGTTAACCATCATCAGACAAAGTCTTACATAGTTTACATGGTCAAGCATGGTCAATCATAGTCAAACTTGGTCAACCATAGCCAATCATGGTCAACCATAATCAACCATGGTAATACAAATTCAACCATAGCCACTTATGGTTGACATAGTCTTCCATAATTAACCATGGTTTTCCATAGTAAACCATATTCTACCATAGTTAACAATAAGCACCCATGCACAACCATAGTCAAGCATGGTCAACATGTGCAACATGGTCACCATTTTCAAATGTTGTTGATCATGGTCAACCATAGTCAATTATAGCCTTTCATGTGCAACCACAGGAAACCATGTTCAAACTTGGTCATACATAGTCTACATGGTCAAACATAGTCAACCATAGTTAGCATTGTCAAGTGTGCTCAAATATATTGACCCATAGTCATCCATATGTCGACCATAGTAAACCCAAGTTAGCCATACATTGACTATATTTAACCATAGTCAACCAGAGACATAGCTCACCCATTCTTGACATGGTCAACATAGTAAAACCAAGTCAACCATAAGTTAACTATATTTAACCATGGTCAACTAGAGACATTGTTCACCCATTCTTGACATGGTTAACATAGTTAACCATACTCAACCATGGTGAACCATTGCGAACAATCATCAAACATAGTCAACCGTAGGTACCTATAGTCAAACATAGTCTTTTATAGTGAGCTATGGTCAACCATGGTAAACTAAAGTCATCGCGGTCAACCATAGTCTATCATGGTCAACTATAATTAAACATGGACAATGATTGTCAACCATATTCTAACATGGTCACCCATAGTCAACCATATGTCGACCATAATAAACTATCGTCAACCATAACATGACTATACTTAACCATAATCAACCATATTTGACCATGGTCAACCATAGTCAACCATGGTCTACTACTCCTCCCCCACACGTCGACTTTCAATTAGCACAACCACATTTATGTAAAAGTGGTTGATATACATTGATCGACGCCAATATTTTTAAAGGAGCAAACTGTCGTTGATCAACGTATATCAACACTTTTTCTTAAATGTGGTTATGTTAGGTCTAAATATGATAGGTATCGTGGGTGAACAATAATTATGCTTGGGTGTAAGGTATTGGATCTAGAGAATGTGCCCTTTATGTAATAGTGAAGCAAAGTAAGCGCTACAAAACTTGATATTCATGTATTCTTTGTTTTCTAGAAAACATAGGAAAGTTGGACATTGCGAAGGCAAACAATAAGGACAGTGTTGGATAGTTTTAGATGCTTAGGTGTGGATCATTAGATCCAAACAATGGTTAAATTTGATGGATAAAGACCTATTTTTTCGTTTTTTAACCATCAAATACTAACAATTTTAAAATCTACATGTCACTATTGACATCCACTTAATTTTTAAAATTGTTACATTAATGATCAAATTCAAAATGTACCCATATATATATATATATGATGTGAATTGCGTACCACTTCACCACATGTTGGGTCTTTGGGTGTACCGCAAACTAGAAAAATCCCATCTCCATCCCATGATTTCCAATGCAGCATGCCCATCAATCAAATTGAAACTTGCATCTTTCTGCAAGCACAATCAATGCCTAGATCCTATGATTGAAATTTAAATCATTTTTAGCTAACCCTTCTTCAAATCAGTGGCATGATCTTCGAGCTTAACTTCACTTAGTGTGCCTTGATTGTATGCACAATTTCGTAAGTGGCTTGTATTTTATTGCACACCGACGAGCAAGCCAACAATCCAAAGAACTAGATCGTCGATTTGATCCAACGGGTATTGGAAGAGTTAAATAAAGAAACTGACTTTTTGACTTCGATTGTTTGCTCCCTGTGTGGAACTTCCAAGTGGAAAAAAGGTATACGAAATATTCCAATAATTTTAATATCTCTTAGTTCTCTTCACTTATTCTTTTTGAAGTGGCCTCCTCCCAAGAAATATATGGTCAAGTGCATAAAGGCTCTCTTCTCATTTTGAGCCATGATGATGCAATCCTGCAACCAATAGGCTAAAGCGTGAGAGGGAAGAAAAGATTGGAACCACAAAGTTATAAATTTCGGTTCCCACACCAAGAGTCACCCACTGCACCCACAATGGGTCTTTGGGTATGCTGGAAGAAGCATGTCTCCATTGCATCTAAAATCTCGTAGGCTGAAAACTGAACACTGAGAAGAGAAGATCAAGATTCAAAAACACTTTGTGAAATAAGTAAGGTTCGTGGAGAGGGTCTTCAAAATTGTGATTGTATATGAGAATAATTTAATTTGTCTATTCTTTTTTCCAAAAGATATAGCTCAACATAATATTTAAATGACAAAAATAAATATAAAATTTAATGCTAAAGGCAATGCTAAAAATAAACCCTTCATAAAAAAATTACGTAACTTAACCTAAATCCAAATTAACTTTGAATCCAACAACCCACACTTGAACATGCAAAGTAAAGACAATGTTATTTTTTTGCAAATAAAAGAGAAAAATATATTGCCCTAAGAGCTTCAAAAAAGTACATTGTTCTTTGCTTGCCACCTGTTCCGCCACACCAGGGAAACCAGAACAGGTGGCCGGAACAGGTGGCTAGCATAAACATTTGGAAATCATAACCGAATTTTTCAGAGTTCAACTTGATAGTTTCCATATTACTTACATAGGACGTGTCTGGTGTCATGCACCAAAGAACATGGCCATCATGGTTGTAGCTATAGATCATGAAATTTAACAAAACTAAAAAAAGTTGTAGCCGAATCATGAGATGTAGACAGAGAGAGAAGCTAGAAATTTGGCAAAGTTGGGCGTCCATTAGTGTTGTAGGTGAAGACGAAATTTTGTCTGCAGGTCAGACATCAAGTCTTCTCTAGAAAGTCTGACAAGTCATCGAAAAGGAGGTCCATGCGTCGATTGAGAGTGCGTTGATTCTGAGTTTGATCCTCGAGACTTTGTCGCATATCAAATATTAGTTGCAGGTGGTCATCCAAAATGCGATGAGGATTGGGCATAGGATGCTCAATTTTCCCCTCCACTTCCGCAAGAAGATTTGGATCCATATCAAAATCCATCAGTGGAGTTCCTTCCCTGTCCTGTCCAGGGTTAGAGTTCCTGGTGATCCACTCTGCAAGCCAGCTGGGGGGAATTTCTTCCTCCACCAGGCAACTTCCTTGCTGCATAGGTCGAGCTGGGGGTCTGGTGATGATGCTAAGCTTGAGAGGGGCTTCCAAGGGCTACATCCCAAGAGGAGGCATTTCTTCTTCCACTAGGAAGCTTCCTATCTCATACATATTTTTAGAAAGGGGTGGAGGCAAGTTTTGGGCATAAGGGGAGGGTGGGGGAGTCTGAGTCCAAAGTTGGCCTCTTTCAGGGGAGCTGGTCGGGGGGAAAGTCTCTAAAGGGTTAGGGCGACTGCGCCTCGCGATGAAAATGTACTACAGTGGTCCCCTTTTGGGTTTTCCGCGCTCTCTTGGCATGATTGAAGGAAAGCGACGAGTATGGAGCAGCAAAAACTAGGCTAGAGGAGTCACGCTGGTGAAAAGGAGGCTGAGAGAGGTGACCAACAGTGGCCAGGAGGCAATGGGAGAGGGTCCACAACAGGAATACAGAGGAAACAAAGATAACTAGAGAGCCAACTGAAAATGGTAAATGACAGAATGTTAAGGAGCTCTAACCTTCATAGCGGTCGGTTGAATGCTGGTGGGGGGCGCCATGACTTCCGAAGTGACCTTAGCTCGAGGATGAATACCCTCTTCAGTACTCTAGGTTCACATGCATAGCCATTAACTTCCTAGAGGTAGCGCAACGCACTACCATAAGTGCAGTGTTAAGGCCCGTTGGTGTGGAGTATGGGCGACGGTTGGGGATAATAACTCCCCTAATTGCTTACGCGCCACCTTTCCTTCTTTGACTAAATGTCACCCCATCCGAGAAAAATAAAAACAATGTTAAAAAAAAACCTTCATAAAAAAAATTACTTAACTTATCCTAAATCCAAATTAACTTTGAATCCAACAACCCACAACACTTACTTGAACATGCAAAGTATTTGATGCTTTTAATGGGTTCTTATTGCTCCCCCATTGTGAGAATCGAAGTTTTTATGCATATATTCATATTCTTCATTTTCTAAATAAAGTAGGATAGTGAGGAATTAAGAGAATCTAGCTTTCTAGAAATATTCATATTCTTCGTTTTCTAGAAAATGTAGGACACTCGGGCACTATGAGAAACGAACTTCTAGAAAGCAAAAAAAAGGTTGGACCAGTGGGTCATTGGAAGAATCGATCTTTTTCTGCACGACTTGATATTCATAGTCTTTCTTCATTTTCTAGAATGTAGAACAGTGGGGCATTATGAGAGTCGAACTTCTAGAGAAAAAAAAAGTTGAGCAGTGGGTCAATGGAAGAATCGAGCTTTTTCAGCACGACTTGATATTCATAGTCTTTCTTCATTTTCTAGAAAAGTAAGACAGTGCGTCAGTGTGAGAATCAAACTTTTTTTACACAACTCTATGTTCATATTCTTCATTTTTTTTTAAGAAAAAGTAGAACAATGGAGATAGTGACAATTCAATTTATAGAAAAAAGAGGTAACTTAAATGTTTTAAGTTTTTACTTTTCACTTTTTTCTAAATGTGTTTCGTTTAAAATTCGGTATAAAATTTTAAACGGCCTAATGCGCAGCAATAACGAGCCAAAAAAAACTTGATGTTAGAACAAAGTGGCTGGAATGACACTAACGAATTCCTTATCCCAGGTCTTGAGATCGTTAGAGGCGAACACTCCAGGAATCGATGCAGCGACTGCAGTCGAACGCTCCTTCACGCACAAATAGAAAAGAACTCGCACAGCGCACAGCTCCACTCAGCACGCACACAGAATATAAGAGGAACAGCACTGCAAGGGGACAGCGAACAGCTCCCCGCAGATCGCAGAGAAGAGGGACAGCGAACAGCACCAGCACAGAGATCGGTGCACAGGCCACAGCACACAGGCCAGGCAATGATTGGTGCAACAACGGCACGCAGCACAAAGCAAATGACAGTCGATGGCCCCTTCACAGCAGTCGACGAGATGTGCACGCAGCAACGACAACGATGGCTGCAGCTTCACAAATGATGGCAGTGGCGGCTTAACCTCTGCTCTGATACCAAATTAAAAAACCGAGTAAGGCCCAGCAATCAGTGAGGTCACAAGGGCACATGCACATCAGACTACCCTCACATTATATCTATAATTTGATAAATTTCATACAAATATATAGGTTTTCTAAATTGGTGGATCTGAAAACCACTTAAATACTAATTTAGTAATCTGTTTTAATCATTTCCTAACTATGGCATTTAGCCATTATTTTTCAACAGAGGAGAATTCTAAGTATGATATTTAGTCATTATTTTCCAATAGATAATCTAATGAGAAAAATTCCAAAAAGAGTGCTTCAATCAGTTTTTTCCAACAAGTCAGGCCCAAAACTTGTATATCATTCAGTTCTTTCAGCCAATCTATCACGACCTTTGAATCACCAATAACCTGGAGGTCAGTTATGTAAAGACAAATAGCCAATGTAAACAGTGCCCACACTCCTATAAGTTCTGTTCTAATATTTGATCTGGACCACAATTTAATAGAGTAGTCTAAACGTTCTATCTTTTGAGGGATTTTTGGTCACTTTTTCCGTGTTTAATCGAGTGATGAATGGTTGGATCTACAGATTTGAGTGGCTAAGTTTATATAATCCTATACATTCAGAAAAACAATTTAAACAACAGAAAATATGAATTTTGTCCAAATTTACATCACCAAATTCGGACCAATTCCTACTAAAAAAAACCCAAAAATAAAAAGTTAAGTCATGAAAAATAATCAATGTAAATAGTGCCCTCACTCCTAGAAATTCTGTTCTAGTATTTGAACCAAAATTTAATAACCACCTAGACCACAATTTAATAACCACCTGATACATATTCAAGGGCATTTGGTCTAGTGGTATGATCTTGCATTGGGTGGGAGAGGTCCCGATACTGTTGCAATGCCCCACTGTCCTATTTTCCCTATAATGTTCGGTGTTAGGTGTTATGATGATGAAATGATCCCCAAAGGCTCCAAGGGACTGCCCAACATGCAAATTATGACTTATTGGGCATTCAGGTTCTGAAATTGTAAAATTCAGTGTGTCTGGTAAACGATTTTATATATATAATATGTATGTGAAATTTTTGAAAAAAAATGCATCAACTTTTGTGTATTATTGATATGGATGGCATTTAGAATTCGGCCATTTTCAAAGCTACATGATTGGGAAAATGGAATTTTTCCTTGTCCATTTCAATAGCGAAAATAGTTTAAATAAAAAAGAGTTTCATCCAGATGTGAACTCACCTTCAATCGACGATGAGAATTTGAGAATGCTTGCACCTCTGCGCCATCCTTTGAGATGGGGCTTCAACTTTGTGAGTTTCTTCATATTGTCAAACATTTATCCGAACTCCGTGGCATCTCGCTTCTTCCATGACTAATCTCGGATGAGGACCTTTGCACTGGTATTTCCTGAGGGTTCCTCACGGTCTTCAATATTTCCAGTCAGGATTTCATTCAAAATTTACAGTGATCTAGATTGGATTGAAATATCTATAAGAAGAGATGGACGACCTTGCTCATTCAACTAAAACTATGCAAAAAAAATACAACCAAAATGTCAAAACCCTAATCAAGTTGAGAGAAAGTTAAATAAAATAAATTTGAATTGAGAAAATATTAAACAAAATAAATTTGAATGGTTTAAAAAAACTTGTGTGAATCATAATTTTTATCTGGGACTTTGTTTCAGGATTTTTTTAACTCATTGAAAATTACATAATCAAAATAAGTCTTCCTCCATTGCCACCTTGATCTCTAAAAACTATTTTACTCCCATGATAACTGACTCCCACTCCCATATAGTAAATATGAAGTAAAACTTGGAAATAATGGAGTAAGCCCCACTTCTAAGAATCAATTTGTAGTTTATTGTTTGTAGAGTCTAATTGTTTGTGGTTTGCATGTAACTAACTCAATAAAGTATTTTCCTATTTAAAAATCCAATCAGTCTTTATTGAATAATAGAGAAGTGAGATTACCCTCACCGTGTATTTTTTTTTAGCATATTTTATCTTGGTATCAAAACTACTGAAAAAAATGCAAAAATTTCTGAAGGTCCACATGTCCCTCCTCTTATAAGGTGCTTATAAGGTGCGGAAACTTTTCACGATTACAGTCCAGAAACTTTTCAAGATTTCTACAACCCAAGGAGCACGTGAGGTGCGAACTCCCCGCAGTCCATTGAAGCGTGAGGTGCAGAAACTTTTGTTGTTGCGCACGCTAGGTAAGTACTAAGACGTGGTTGCCTGAAGATTTATTTTTGCATGCGTGGAGTTGAAAGGAAAAATCGTGAGGTTATGTTCTTTTTTGCATGCTTGGATTTTTTTATTTTTTCTTTATTCGTGGAGTTTTTGAAAAGCTGCATGTGAAGCATGAGGTGGAGTGTGAGTTTTTAGTTTAAAAGATGGGAGTTATAAACCTTTTATTAAAGTGGATCGTGAAGATTTAGTTTCATGATTTTTTTTTTTTCGGGAGCATTTAAAATTGGTGTCATTATTTAAATCGTTTTTTAATAGTGAGGTGGGGTAAAGTTTATTAAACTTTATTATGATAGTTTTATAAGAGTGGAGTTATTCATTTTTTTTATTATTAAAAGTGAATGCATGTGGAGTTTAAACTTTATATGGACTATAAAGTTTATTAAAGTGGGTTTTATTTTGAAGTATAAACTTTAAAAGTGGATTAGTCAAAAGAATATTATTTGTGAGATTTTGTGTGTGACGATTTGTTTTATGGAAACAAAAGTTTGGTGATTTAGGCATTCAGAAATCTAGCACCCCAGAGAGGAAGGGTGTGTTGAAGTTATTTGCATAGCCGAGATTGAGACGGATCGGTGGTATCTGAAGACAAAGCGATAGAAAGTTGCATATCCTTGGTGATCTTGCAGAGACTAAATTACAGCGATGGAGAATCCACTGGCAGAGACCTATCTCAACGAAGCCAACAAGTTAGATGGCTCGAATTTCATTAACTAGAAATTCAAGATGCAGACACTCATGGAAGGCTATGGTGTCTAGAAAATTGTGAAGGGAATTGAACTGAAACCTGATGCGGCTGCTAGTGCGACAACAACATAGATCCAAGATTGGGAGAAGCGCAAAAACAAGGAAAAGGTATTGTTGCACATGTCAGTTAAAGATAGCATAATTCCACATATTAGAGATGCTACAACTTCTATTGCAACATGGATAGCGCTTAAAGCATTGTATGAAACTAGCAACACAAATCGCATTTTGTTTCTGAAAACTAAATTGCTAGGCATTAAAATGGATGGAAATGAATCTGTTAGTTCATTTTTGGGTCATATTAAAGAGGTGAAAGACAAGCTAGTAAATATAGGGGAAATTGTTTATAACACTGACGTGGTCACTATTACCTTAAAAGGTGTGCTAGAAGATTATCATATGTTCATAACAGGTGTCGCGGCAAGAGAGAAACCTCCCACGTTTGAAGAACTGACAAGTATTTTACAGCAAGAGGAAGAGAGTCACGGGAATCTGAAGCCTCAAAATAAAGATTTGGCATTGTGGTCAAATAAGAGATC
>SNQJ01S0013091.1:90952-109887 GCA_010110895.2 Picea sitchensis | reverse complement strand
GAAAGGTCGAGTAGTATGTCACCGCACCCTACAAGAGGAGGGACCTGCGGACCTCCAAAAATTTTCACACCTCACTTTGTGGCTCTGATACCAAGATAAAATATGCGAAACAAACACACGGTGAGGCTATGCTCACTTCTCTATTATTCAATGAAGACTGATTACATTCTTAAATAGGAGAAGACTCTACTGAGTCAGTTACATGCAAACCACAAAGAACTAGACCATATAGATAGTTCAATTACGAATTGACTCTTAAGACACCTACAATTGACTCTCACAACTGGCGCTTATAACTGGCGCTTACAACTGGCGCTTACTCCATTATTTCCAAGTATAACCACTTAAACAAGATTGCACTACATGTAGTCAAGCAACATTCCCCTTCGTTGTTGTTACATTGACAGAAGAATCCGGTGCACATTCCAAAATCCCTAATCCGACGCGCACGAATTTTCTTGCATTTTCTTTATAGATGCTGCACAATCATAAATACACCCAAATTGTTGTTCATAAATACACCCAAATTGCTCTTCAATTCGATTCAAAAGTTGTTTATATGGAGCCTAGTCTTCACTTTGTTTATGGAATTGAGTGTTCTTGAGGAGCATCTATCCATGTAACTTTTCTTTGGCATATCACTAGCTTCTCATATTTGTTTCATATGGGGATAATCTTAAATGACTCCCAACATAGTGTCACTATGTAACTAATTGAAACGCCTGTCACATTCATAAAAACCACGGATGCCAAGTAGTTAATTGAAATAATAAGCCTGTGACATTCATAAAAAACACGCATGCCATGCCATGCCTTAGTTAATTGAAACGCCAACCACTTTTTATAGCCTACATATTCTACTATTAAGTTAATCAAAATCAAATGGAATCCTTTCTAATCACCTAGATGAGTAAATCAGTTGGACAAAAAAGTAATTTCTTAATGTGATTAAGTAAATGTGAAAAGGAAACACAAAAAAATATGCCTTTATAAAAGAAAGAAGGTTAATGGTTGAAATCACAACCCTTAATTTGTTGTGACGACGAAGAATATTCCATCTATTTTTAATCTTGTCCATAGAAAACTGATTAAGGACTAAAAAAATATATTAAATGTGCCAATTTTCGATAGGTATACTCTACACGTAATTACGATGCTATAGTAATATTTAATATTTGTAGCCCACAATGATTGCATTTTCAGCCCCTTTCATTTAATGATTACTCGTGTTAAGGGTTTTTATATTTATCATGTTGTAACTTAGTTAATATCATTTATTAGCTTGGGAAGGCATGCCAATGTTATGGCATGACATTGCAAAGTTATATTTATTGATGTATAGGTTAAAATGGGAAACTACACGACAAGGCATGGGAAGCCACATGACAATGGCATGGCATGACAATGACATGGCTTGGAATGGCATGGCATGGCAATGTCATGCCATGGAATGTCTTGGAAAGGCATAGCATTGACATGACAATTATATGCATGTACTTGGTAAGGGTTTCCTTTTCCTCATGGAGTTGAGTCTCCATCTCATGCAACTTTTCAAGAAGCCGGTGCTTCTCCTCCTTCATGGCCATCAACTGCTCTTGAACGACAATTCTCTCCTTTCTATCTTCCCACATCTCTTGCACCACATCTCTCATGGTTAGAAACTCCTCCAACATCTCTTTGTCAAAGAACTTGGCTAATTAATATGTATGAGAACTCTTAATGTTTGAATCTTCCTCCATCTTTGCAAGATATCAAACTTCAACACAAAACTTGCACAATAATACCAACGGCTAAAAATCTAGCTATCAATGGCAATCACATGAGAAAAACTATACTCTGATACCACCTGATCTGAAAATAGGGGGCTGACTTGTTTTGCTATGCAAGCACCCTCTACTCCATTAAAATAAACTTCAGAACCTTGCTCAATGTCTTAGTTGTGCAAGAGGATTTATGTGTCAAGTTTAGGCTTCTTTTAGGTGTTTATGTGTGAGGTTTTTCAAAGGTTAAATATGTTGTTTAAAGAATACAAAAACAACATAAAGTGAAACAAATAATAACCAACAAAAAATCACAACAAAGACAAGATGATAAAGGAGTTCACCCCCAACTGGGCTACATCTCCTTGAGCCTCCATCAATGGACTAGGCTCTCTAGGATTAGTTTGTCAAATATTATTTTACAAGATGCTTCTCAACTCCAATGGATTTACTGACTGTACCATTGGGTTCAAAATACATAAAAACCCCAAAAATGACTATTAGATTGCTGAAAACGGACCATGGCTCATCCGGGCATGACCTYTTCTACATGTGGCCTTGAGCTTCCCTGAGCTTACTTATGGAAAAAACACCTGTAAAAGTCCTCAAATTCCTCTGAAACCTGTCCCAATGTGTTTAGAGCATAACAATTAGTCAAAAATGACTATTCAGTCACAAAAAATAGACTTGGGCTCATCTGAGCATGGCCTCCTTCAATGGTGGCCCTAAGCTCCCTAGAGCTCCCTGAAACTTCAAAGTAGAAAAAACTACAAAATAAGTCTCCAAATGCCTTTGAAAAATGTGCCAATGGATTCAGAACATCCAAAAACCCCTGGCTGGGCTTTTTCGGCACCTCATTTGGCCAAAAAATGAAGAAGATAGGCCTCCTGCCATTTTTATCCTTCAAGCTTGTTGTCTCTGGTTTGTCAATTCACACCTCCTGTGTGAGTAACCTGGCTTCTGGGCATTTCCCGTGACCAAACCCAGCACATGCGCACATGCTTGCAATATGCACGATTTTTTCGGACCGTTAGCGAACTTATCCCCCAAAACATGGAGATGTTGGGCGCATGGGGGCCATAAGGCCACGTCCCAACACGAATATAGGCCCTCTTTGCAAGATTAATCGTGATCTTGACAAGTGGCGGGCATGTGGTCGTTGGTCATTTGAAAACGTGTTTGAACCAACGCAAAATTATGTGGCATGGTCGTATGGGGTGTCCGCATAAAACCGGGGTTGGGGCTAAGCCCCAACCCAGACTCCTGCGCCAAAACTTAGCATTGAAATTTAAATATAATCCAAACCATTATATAGTAAGAATTACCTGAAGGGTGAGTCAGTCGGGCAACCTTTCCCAAAGTGCTCCATATGTGTGGAGGTCTGGGGTTCGACTCCCATGGACTCCACTACAATTTTACACACCAACTATTACACAGTGCCACGTGGCATCCCATGCCTGGGCCACGTGGCACCACCCTATTGGCCAATAAAATGCCACGTGTTGAAACCTAATTCGCTCACATCTGCCACTCAGTTGTCCAATTAGCTCATGCCACGTCAACATCATGCCACATCAGTGTACGGTCATGCCACGTCAACATCATGCCACATCAGTGTATGGTCATGCCATGTCAGTTTTACATCCCTGCCACGTCAGTTGTACGAACTCTACGGACTGTACAGTCAACATTTTTTTTTGCATATTTGGCAAATAGAACAGAATGTGATATCTCGCTCATGCAGTGTCTGTTTGAACCCATTCGAAGTGTGTTGGGTTCGTGAGGACAAGGTCTACGTACTTGTCCGTTTTGAAGTGATTCCGAACACTTTCATTTTTGGGCTAAATTTTGACCCCTGGTCTAGATTCTGATCACTTATATATATATATATATGATTCTCATAATGTTTTTTTTCTAGAAAACCACAAAATTAAAAAGAGGTGGTTCAATCTTAAACAATATCAAAAATTTATTCTCAAGTATTTTCTATAATCTACTCATGAATTTATTTATTCATGAAAATGGCGATGGGGTGGAAGGTGTGTATTGGGTTTGTCCAAAGCTTAGCATGATTGGGTCATTCATAGGGTGGTCAACATTCTTCCTAGTGCCATATCTACTTAGTAACACATGATATGTATGGAAATACATATATTAGGCAGATTAAGCACTCTAAAGTTTGTTTATATTGCAGTTAGATTTCAATGTGTAAATTTTTTGTTGAATTTGTTTATGCATGTGACCAATGATGGTGTGCATGGTGAATGTTGGGTATGACAAACAAATGGCCTTATTTCATTCGTAGGGTGGTAGAAATTCCTCTCGGCACTACATATTCTCAATATCACATGAGATGTATGGCTAGACCTAAATTGTGTTATGATCTTGAAAGGTTGTGTGGATTGCTAGTAGGTTTCAACGTGTATCCTTGTTTGGAATACTAAATTATTTTTGTTGAACATGCTTGTTTTTTTCGACATTTTTCAAATTTTTTACTTACAATACAGATTGCACATGATGCAGAACTTCTCTTCTATTTTTTTTCCCTTTTGAACGATGCATGTGCACAATATAACTTTTTGAGTCCCCTTCCTTTACATCAATGGTTTAGAATATGTACGTAGGATTTAGACAAAAATACATTTACTAGATCAGGTTAGTATTGTTGATCTTTCACATCAATCTACAATTGTTCGATGCTTTAGTTTAATATATGATTTAGTTATGTTTTAGTTGAAAAATATAAACATGATAGATGCCCATTCCTCCACGTGAATTGTTTATCTAATATATAGCTATGAGTTCTAGACACAAATACATGTACTATCTTGTATTGTCCTCACTATTGTTGCTTGCAAAACATCTTACAATTTTTCGAGGCTTTACTCAGTAGTTGAAATATGTAGTTGTAGCAAAATTGAAGTTTTGTTTGATCAACTTTTTAATTAAGCCTTTTCTATTCATATAAGGGTTACTCAACCAGTGTCTATATAACTTTTCAATTGTTCAATCAATCATTTTGAAATATAGAACTCCTATATAAGTTTATCATCTTCTAAAATGGTATATCTTTGGAGAAAGAATAAGGAACGTTCAACCTCCCCTTATTTCTTTGAGTATATTTTCAAACTCTTCACTAGTTTCTTACGAAGCACGAACTAGCTTTTCTAGATTTAAAAATATGTGAGATAAACTTTTAATCAAGTTTAGATTATGTGCACGAACTATTTTTTATAGATTTAAAAATATGCTAGATACATTCAATCATATTTATGTTTAGATCATGATGCGGGTAATTTTGAAAACTAGCATTTGATTATATGAGAACAATATCTATCCCACATCAGAAAGAGGGAAGATTCTAAATTTTCTTGGATTTAAAAATATGCTAGATACATGATCTTATTTAAATTTAGATCATGAGCGTGAACTAGAAATATTCTAGATTTAAAAATATCCCTGCATGATCTTATTAGCATTAATACATTTATTTATTTTCATAAATCTGAGCAATATGCTAGTAATAACTAATCTAGGATCTAAGGAAATAAATTGCATAATCTAAGATTTCATCATAGTATAAGATTTTATGTGATGAATTGTTCCAATGGAATATCCATGGAAGTTTACTAATTAGTAGCACTGGGTTATACAACAATGATCCACTTTCCATTATCCATCTCTAAATTGGAGTTTGAGCGAGAGTCCAGTTATTTTTATTTAAGCTCAACCGACAACGATTTTTTCAAGTGGAATTCATCATTATTGTACCAAGGGATTTTGTGGAACTTACACCACTTTCTAGTGTCCTTCAACTTCATGTTACCCTTCTTTGTCTATGTCTTGGGTTGGTTGTCTTGAGGTTCACTCTCCTTCCTCTATTCTTTTTTTCTATGAGTTAAAGCCACCTTTACCATGCTTCTTTTGTGGCGGATTTGCACACCCAAACACCCACTTAGTCCTTTTCTTAAGTTTTTTCTCAATTTTGACAGCATATTGATGAGTGGATCCTAGTGAGGAGATATCCTAGAAATGCATCTATGTTTGGATGTATCTTCGTAAGCCACTGTGGTAATTCAAAACCAATTGTGGATTGGAGTCCTTAATACCCAAGATTGAGAAAAAGGTATGGAATATATTGGTGTACTCTGACACCATCTGCTCTCTCTCTTGATGTAGAGTTGTCCATCTCATGTATTGATCATCTTAGTTTCCAACAGGGTGGAATTCCTCCTTGAGGATATCAACAAAGGTCGCCCAAGTGGGTTGTGTCACAAAGTTTGTAGAATCATCTCCATTATGTCCCTCCCAATAGCTTTCCCACTAATATTTGACATGGGGAAGATTTTTAAGGAGTGTGAATGTGATCTTTTCGATGTTGAAATTTTTTTGAACAGAGTAATAACCTTCTAACAAATTTAACCATTTCTCAAAATCATCTACATCTATATATCCCTCAAATAAAGGAATATCAAAGTTAGCTTATACCTTAATGAAGGGTATCGCACCTCCAAAATTTTTGCGTATTGAATATTCCTTGACCGCCATTCATAGTCATTGAAGGATCTGGGAAAAATTGTCCATCATATGGTTCCTGCGTTGCACAAGAGCTTCCTCAAGCAACAACTTGAAAGGATACCATGCTCTATCATATCTTGTTTCTTCCTTCATGGTAGTATGATTTATCTTGCAAGAGTGATCTTTCCCAAGTGAAATTATCTTGAGAACCAACTCTCTATACCTTGACCTCATCAAGGACATGCACTAAGAAACAACAAAGAGCATGTATTTATGTAATACCACTGATCTATATTGTATAGAGAATGAAATGAAAGAGAAGAATATAAATGGAACAAATATAGGGAAATATTTTAGAGAGCACAATAATACAATAAAACCCAAATTCTATTAATGAATGAAACAGGAAAAAACTTTAAAATGTAAAGCAATACAAACTACCTAGAATGGTGGCGGCTTATCTCCGAAGAGAGAGGTGTCAGCTATGGATATTCACATGAAGACATTACAAGAGCTTGAAAATGGCCTTTTAACATAAAGTACTAAACCCTAAGAGGTAAAAATCCTAATGATCCAAAACCCTTACTCTAGGAGATGAAGCGCCAAAAGGATTGTGGGCCCCGAGGTGGCTAATTGGTACATCAACTTCCCGAGGGTGAAAATTTTGAATACAACATCTGTTTGGGATGAATGGTATCTTGATGGGAATAACTATTTGAGAAGTATAGTTGTTGGCAGACCATGACCACCCCAAGCCCCCAAATGGCCAAAAAACATCATTTAAGGCCTCAAAACAACCCTAGAATTTTAGGACTTCAAAAAAATGTAGATTAAAAATATTTCAAGATGGAGAACCATGTTGTGTTCGTGGAAGAGGTGGGTGACCACCAATTTCCACCCGGATCACACTGTGTACATACCACACATTCATTGAAATCATTTTGCTAGATAGGTAAGATACCAACGATAAATCATTCTCGAAGTAGACAACAAACTCGTTCATCTAAGTTTCCATAAAGGTTGCTACATGCTTCTATTGTCACTTCTCTTTACCCTTATTCTTCTCTAAAATCTATGATGCATAATGACAATGCTTTTGACAAATGAAGCACTTGATTTTACTCAATTCCTTCTTCTTTGGTTGTGAGGTTGACTCCTTACTCTTTGCCTTACCCTTCCTGGGTCCTTTACTTGTACACTTATTTCATTGACCAAATAGAGCTAGGTTCTCATCACCACCCTCTTGTTGGCCTTTGACTCCATCTGAATCTCCCCCTAGATATTTTCATCCTATAGACTCTCAAAGTTAGAAAGGTTCTCTTGAGCACAAATACCTTTGACAAATGGTTCCCATGAAGCCATGAATCTATTATGTGTGATATTCACTAACACTTCATCTACAACCTTCTTCCCAACTATTGCAAGTTGATCATGAACTTCTCTGACCTTCATAAGTTAACTTGGTACTGAGTTTGATTTGGTCATCTCTATTGATCTCAGTTTGTTTTGCAATATCATCTTCTTATTTATGTTCTCACTTTGGTAGAGGTTGACCAAGACATTGAACATATCATTCTCTCTCTTCTTCTCATATATATGAGGGATCAAATGATCCTTTATGGAATCCAAGATCATCTGCTTGGTCTTCACTTCCCTCTTCTTGTGAGCTTCCAACTGTTATGGATCTGCAAGTCAAAGAAAAACATCCTTTACAATATCCCATATATCATTTTCTTCTAGTAAGAGTGTAACACTCACCTTCCATGATAAGAAATTCGAGGCACCATCCAATCTATCCTCAAACCCGAGGATATTTGATGCATATATGAGATCTAATCTCTCCTAAATATGAAAATAAAAACTTTGAAACCCCCTAACTATTTGTCCTTCTTTTTGGTACTTAATTTACCACTGCAAATCCTTGAGAATCTCAATCAAAAAAGTTAGCTTTGATACTATGTAAAACTTTCATCCCTGGATAACTAATATTCTTATGATCTCAAATAAACATGTAATTTTGTTGAACTTAATTAATGTAGAAATTAAATTTCAAGCCATAACATCAATCACACAATAATTGAAAATCACATACACATAAACATAAAAGAGTTTCACACATACACTAGTTATTTATCCTTCAAATCAACTTTTCATTTCTTGGAAAAACTTATAAAAAAACCTCGAAAATATGCTAAAAAGAAATAGCTACATGGTCGACAAATCACCATAAATTAAGCTATATAGACTTGTTGAGAAAGTACAACCTGCTATACAAACTATATAGCCTCACTGTACGGACTATAGTTCCTTTCTATATGGATTGTATTGATATGTTCGTACCACTATACGAATATACGAATTTGTTTTGCATGACTATATGAAATTGTATGGATCCATGTAGAGCCTCTACGTGTTGCTCAAGTTCACCTCTACACTTTGAGGTTTGGTTGGGCTTGCGGTGTTTGATCAAACACTTTGAGGTCCTATTGAGGGCGTTTTTTTGTGTTGCTTTGTTTGCTACAGAGCATGGGTGTTGGAGTAGTACTGCTATGGACATGGGTGTTGGAGTAGTACTGCTATGGACTCAGCTTGTTGCTGACTTTGTAAACGAATTTATACCCTATATAAATTTGAGATAATTTTTTCTTAGAAAAAAAAGTTCACCTCTACATGAATTAGTGCACGCTCTCTCTCTCTCTCAATTGTGTGTAAACCCTATGTCTTAATCTATCTATACATTTTTAGTTGAAACTCTAATCTACAGAAAACCTAATCTATGTTTTAGATTAATTTTAGTCTAAAGCATAAAAGCTTAAAACATTTTATTAAACTTAATATCTAAATATAAGATTTTTCATTTTTCATTTTTTTTTTAATAAAGTGAATTATAAAATAGATTTTTTTTGGAAAATAGAAAATATATAAAATTATTTTTTTCATGTTCACAAGCTCTATTTCTCAACACAAGTGAGGTTGGCATTGGCATAAAGATATCAAGTGATGGGTTGAAGCATTATGGTAACAAGGAAGAGGTCACTATGAAGAATAACAATAATATTATTAATATTATTACATCTAAATTTAAGGAGAAATCGTGGTCCCATAAAAAACTAGAGGATAAAGGAAAATTAAAATACTATAAAGAGATGATAAACCCTAATCTATAAGAAGTATCTCTATGTTTTAATTAATGTAAAGAAGAAATTAACATTGTTAAAATATAAAAAAATCTCACAAACTTCATAGTGAAAAAAGACTTAAGAGTTTGTTCTCTTAGTAACACTAAGAGGAATGACCATGAAAATCATTTTCTTTAAAATGTCATGTTTACACTCACATTAAATCTCGATTTCAAAATATTTGTCACAATATAAACCTTAGTAACCTTTAACTCATCAAAACTATAATGATTTAGGAATGATTTTCTTAAAACTTTTCAAATACAAAAATAAAATTATAAAGTAAACCAAATAATTCTCTATCTTCTTAAGATTTTATAAACCAATAATAACTTCAATAAACATTAATAATTATTATTATCATTAATAAAAAATTCTTTAAATAAATTATAAATTAATAATGTATTAATAAATAAATTACAAATATAATGTTTTCAACTAATAATATACCACATTAAATTTCATATATTTAAATTGAACATCATTTTGACAACTAAATCTAAGTATTTTCTCATATATTTAAATGAAGCATCGTTTTGACAACTAAATCTAAGTATTTTCTCATATATTTAAATGAAAGCATCGTTTTGACAACTAAATCCAAGTATTTTCTCATATATTTAAACCGAGCATCATTTTGACAACTAAATCCATCTCTGTTTTTTTATTATAATATCCGCTTATCTCAGGCTGTTATTGTTTTCGAATTCGAGAGTCAATGTTATAGGATTCTTACGATTTTTAATAGTGATTTTAACAAATATGAGATCATTGCCCCCAACCTTTGACACGCTGATTTTCCCAGTCTGTTCGTGTGAATCATAGCTACTATGTTTGAATTTGATTATGATATGATAGGGAAAATAGTGATCAAGTTTGAATTTTGAATTCGAAATTGGATTCAAGTTTGATTATCATAGGAAATTGAAAAAAGTTTGAGGAAAGATCTTTTCATTTAAAAAAAAATGATATAAATTCACTATTATACTTTGCCAACGACACAATCTATCTTATATATAAAAATTGAGAAGGTAAAGGATTGTCAAAAAGCATCACAACCTATTTGATGGTGAAGTTATGGATTTACTTTTCCAACGCTTATCAAAGGCATTGGCTAAATGTTTTATTTTTTAAGTTTTTTTTATCTGAAGTAAATTTAAACAAAATCGTTTTGTATATTATTTAAATTGTTTTAAACAAAATCGTTTTGTATATTATTTAAATTGTATTTACGAATGTACAAATGGAATGGATTCAGTTTGCTGAAAAAACCTTGAAAAAAATTTGCTAAAAAACAACAAAAAAAAATAGAACATTTAAACTACTACCTTATCAAAACCCTAAAGTTTTTCACATCATTGTGCTACCCAAAAACCTAAAACTATGTGCAGATAAACAATTCGGCCGAATCAAACTAAACGAATTGGCTAATTTCCGAATTCGTTTATCCGATTTGGCCGAATTTGATAACCAAACCTAGACCTGGGTACAGATGAATCGAAATCGAATTTCACAAAGAATTCGGCCGAATCAAACGAAACGAATTGGCGAATTTCCGAATTCATTTATCCGATTCGGCCGAATTTGGTGACTATGGTGTGAATGCCTGTATTCAACACACCACTGAGTCCATGTGGATTGGTTGGCATAGTCAATTTTTTTCGCTTCATTCACGGGTGTCCTTCACCTGCATTCAAAGAGAGCGGAAAGTGATGAAAAGACAGATGAAAAGTCTCTTCAACACCATCATACCATCTGGATAGAATCGAATCTCCGGGCGAAATTTTATGAATTTGACGACCAGGCGCCAAAGACACTCATAGAATGATGCTGAGAAAGTGGAGAAACCACGCAGGATTCTACATGAGATTATTAAAATCAAATACAGAGAGTCACCGACTTTAGGCCGCCACGACTGAATGCGAGCGAATGATAAAATAATAAAATACATAGAAAAGCGTCCATCGCGGCCACACTCACATGTAGCGGTGGATTAGCAAATTCCATAATCTTGCGCCTGCAATTCTCTTCCGTCGCTGCATTCGCCTTCGCCTCGTCCCAAATCTTATTCGTTATCCCGTTATGAATACGTCTCGAGCTCGGATCACCATGGATCCATCAGCTAATATGCTTTCTGTTATCGTATTTGCTGTGATACTGGCTTCAGCAGGAGCAACGGCGGACGTGAATGGCTCGTACTACAACCACACAGACACGGCAAAATTGATCAAAACTTCATGCAATGTGACTCTGTATCCGCAGCTCTGCGTTTCGTAGCTCTCTTCCTACGCGGGGTCTCTGAAGGCCAAGCAGAGCGATCTTGTGAAGGCGGCCGTGACGGTGAGCCTCGTTAATGCCCGCAACGTTTCCGTCTGGGCCGCCGGCCTCAAAGCCAGAGGCGCCATGATGATGATGAGTGAAAGAGAAAGCGCAGCGCTTAAGGATTGCATTGAGAATTTCAGGGACGCGACGTACGAGATTAGCGGATCTCTGGTGCAGCTGAAGCACTTAAATCCGAACACATTCAAGTTTCAGATGAGCAACGTGGAGACGTGGATGAGCGCGGCCCTGACAGACCAGGATTCGTGCCTCAATGGCTTTCAGGATCTCAACGCCAGCGGGAAAGTTACCGCCATGCTTACCGGCCGCGTGCAGAATGTGCGTAAATTAATCAGTAACGCACTCGCTCTCGTCAACGGATTCATATAACTAGCACAGCCACAAACTAGTGGCTGGTGAACCCAGAAAGGTTTTCGTCAATCCAAATTTAGATTGACCTCAAAAAAAAGTTGTATAACTAGATTTCAAAAATATAAATTAATATATTTTCAACCGCACTAATGATAAATATCATCATAATTTTTTATTTTTATATTTTTCATAAAAAAAAAATATTATATTTTATTAATTTTAATATTATAAAAAAAAAAAAACATTTTTATAATTTTTATCTTTAAGTTTTTCTTAAAGTACACTTAATTCGGTTGTATATTTCAATTATCTTTTAAAAAATTTCAAAATTATTCATTGGCCTGCTCTTTGACGATCTCTTACGATCAAAATTTCAAAATTAGCAATTATCTTTTACGATCTCTGTTCCTTGGCACTGTGTCCCTGCAATCTATGGTCACTACAGTAATTTAAAGAACCCATTTACCCATCACTGTTGTATATTTTAAATTACTAATTACAATTAGTAATTAGTAATTAACAGGAGAACCGTTTCTAACCTGGAAAAAGAGAGCAGTTTGCGTCAAAAAACAGTTGAACAATATCGTTTAATGAAAGGCAATTTAAGGATTATATGTATAAAACATTGTACTGTTGATTTTTTTTGGCTCCTATGTTTATTAAAACTATATAATATTGAAACGCAATCGTGTAATTCCAAAACGATATAGTGTGAATGTTAATTTAATTAAATTAATATAATTTAATATTTAAATAATCTTGAAAAGCTTTTGATAGATTTCTTCCGAAAGCTAAAAGGCACTTATCGTTTCTATGGGATTCAATTTATTGAAAAAGCATTAAATCAATTACTCAATCATCACTTTCTATGGGATTCAATTTATTGAAAGAGCATTAAATCAATTACTCAACCATCACAGTCGCAGAAAAACAAGCGGCTGGTCATCATTAAAACCCTTCTCGTTTCTATGGGATTCTGCTTTTATTTGCATGCTTCTGGTCATCATTAAAACCCTGATCCATTGATTCAAACGCCGTATTTTCAAATTGGTTGGAACCTTACCAAAACTGCGTATCTCGACACTCCTGGACACGCACCAATTTCTTTTGCAGATTATAGGTGAAGAGATCCGGAGCCACGTTTATGAAACGCGACAGCAGAAAATGAAACGCTCATAGTTTGGTCATCCAATATGAAACTTGACAGTTGAGGAAATCCAAAGGTTAATCCTTTAAACGTGGCAATCATATGGTGTTACAGAATTTTTTTAATATGATTATGTAAATGTTAAAAAGTGGTYATTGATGCATTCAAAAATACAAGTAAGTTATGAAGAGTAAATCACATTCATTAATTTGGGAGGATCATTAAGAATATGACAGCATCAATTGTTAGCCATCAGATTAGAAATTTAAATTAAAAGGTGATTAATTGTACCCATTTTCAATAGATATACTTCTGAGTAATTAAATCTTTACATACAAGTATTCAACCATTTATATATAAACGAGAGATATGGAAAAAGTTAAGTCAACTTATTAACCAAGTCAATTCAAAAGCTTTTCCTTATCACATCATGTATACGTAAAATAAAATTATATCTATTATATAATTGTTTGTTGTATTTGTTGAAAATTTAAATTTGTATCTTAAGTTGTATAATTTATAGTTTTAATTCAAAATTCATTTTTGAAATAGGTAGATGTGTGGTGCCATGTGTGTTGGGTTTCCACTTACCATTAAAGTTATTAATAAAGGATTTATGCTAGATAAGATTCTCAGATTTAGGTTAAATCTCTCTTACCTATTGGTATTGGTAATGTTTAGGTAAGTTTATTATCTTGGTTTTAAAAAAATAAGATGTTATAAACAATTTTCATTTGAATTTTTATTTTTGTAAATTTGAATAAAGTGTTTATTATAAAATTATGTTAAATGATGGGAATTATAGTGGGACACATTGGTTTCCTTTACAAAATTTGTTTTGGCCATGAACACATAACAACTTTGTGTATAAAAAGTGAAAGAATGTCAATTTTTTTTTTTATGGTAGAAAGATTTAATATAAAACTAGAATGAGGTGACACAAAATAAGTCTACAAATACAAATGGAAAGATTTAACAAATACAAACATATTATTATCAATATTATTATTATTAAAATTACTTATAATTTTTGTGAGTATAATTTATAAGGAAGTTAAGTGCATAATGCAAAATGTGAAATGATACTAAAAAATAACTTGATGATAGATTTGGTCTAATGTAGTAAATGAATTTTCATTTTATTAATATTAGTTGTTTGAATATGATTCAACAAAAGAGTATCTATCTCATTACTTAGTGTTTCTTCTAGTTTAATCTAAATTTTAATTATATGAAAATATTCATCAAATACAAACACATTATTATCAATATTATTATTATTAAAATTATGCATAATTTTTCTGTGAGTATAATTTATAAGGAATTTACCTGCATGATGTAAAATGTGAAATGATTATGATAGATTTGGTCTCATGTATTAAATGTGTTTTCATTGTATTAGTATAACATGTTTAATATGATTAATAATAAATTTTTGAATATGATTCATATTTAACAATTATATCCTTGCATAGTTCAATCAATTTTGTGTCTGCATGTGCTACATATAGAACATAATATATAAATAGTAAAATATAGTATAAATCAAAACTATGAGTATAATATGAATTAAGGTTACATGTGGTTAAAAATTACTAATATTTCCCTCAATTAGATGCCCTTAAGATTCTCTAGTTAGATGTACTAAATGTTGGGAAAGAGGTTGAACTACATTTTCTTTTGGGTATTCTCTCAATTTTTCTTGTCTGTGTTTCATTGTCTCTCTAGCCTTCTATTACACTTCATCTTCGTGAACCCATTCACTACCATAATAATTTTTCAATTTATAAAATTCTCTATCTTGATTACTAATTAAAATGTGGTTTAATATTATATTTACAATGTTTCCATTTTTTCCACATAATAATCAGGTGAGTTGATAGCTCAATCATGTGAAGATTCATTAACTTTTTAAAGTTACAACGATACCTTGATCGATGTATTTTGTTTTATAATTTTGTTACAAAACCTCCATAGAGGTATTTCCTTACTCAAGATATTTTTTACAATTTTGTCACAAAAAATCTATTGAGATAATTCCACAATTGAGTAATTAAATTTGACCCAATAAAATCTCTATTTAGGATTTGATAAACCCTTTATCAAGGTATTTGAAAATTTTGAATGAAGTGTTTGACGGAGCTTTTCAATAACTGTAGTTTGAGCTTAGAAATAAGCCTTAATGGAACTAGATCAAGGATTTTAAAATCTGGAATCCTTAACTTTTTCTATAAGATTTTCTACAAATGAAACTGGTAGGGGATGAAACAATTTCATATGTATTATGTCAAGTAGTGAAATTGATTCCAATGAATGTGTCATTGAATCATGTAATCATGTGTTATTTTCATGGTTTTGATTTTGTATTATATTTTTAATTTATTTTCTTCTAAAATTTATTTGTAATATTTTTAAAGTACTAAAAAAAATAGATAACATAAAATCTACATAAACAAAAAATTATAAAAATGTACTATGTAGATCTTTTCATATTCAAAAAGTATTTTTAATCTTACATTTTAAGTAAATCATAGAAATACATTGATTAGAAACACAAAGGTGTATAAATGTGATTCNATTGATGCATTCAAAAATACAAGTAAGTTATGAAGAGTAAATCACATTCATTAATTTGGGAGGATCATTAAGAATATGACAGCATCAATTGTTAGCCATCAGATTAGAAATTTAAATTAAAAGGTGATTAATTGTACCCATTTTCAATAGATATACTTCTGAGTAATTAAATCTTTACATACAAGTATTCAACCATTTATATATAAACGAGAGATATGGAAAAAGTTAAGTCAACTTATTAACCAAGTCAATTCAAAAGCTTTTCCTTATCACATCATGTATACGTAAAATAAAATTATATCTATTATATAATTGTTTGTTGTATTTGTTGAAAATTTAAATTTGTATCTTAAATTGTATAATTTATAGTTTTAATTCAAAATTCATTTTTGAAATAGGTAGATGTGTGGTGCTATGTGTGTTGGGTTTCCACTTACCATTAAAGTTATTAACTAGGACAGCCACATAATTGTGGCTGATGAACGCCTAAAAGCATCTTTAATTTATTAAACTTAGTTTTAATATAAACCATAATTAGGGTTTGTAAATAAAATTTACTATATCCATAGTTTGCTATATAAAATTTATTAACCCTGTCATTTCAGGCATTGCATTGTACCATGGCATTGCATTGTCATTTCAAGCTGTGTACCATGGCATTGCATTGGCATTTCAAGCGGCTTGTAGAAGGTGCCATCTCGTGCTCTACGACGATCTTTTGACCTTCTCGTGTATGCTCAAAATACAACAACAAAAAACTCTACCATGCTCGACGCTCATTACCACGTGGCAGAAAATAAAACTTAATATGATAGGTAGGTCGGCCATCTAATATGAAACCCCCGGACACCCCGGACACGTGAAGAAATTAGGGGTAGAGAATGAAATGCACTGATATTTGAGGTAATTCCAAAAGTTAATGATTTAAACGTGGCATTCATATGGTGATAGAGTAATTTTTTAATATGATTAAGTAAATGTTAAAAAGTAAACAGGTTAACGGATGTATTCAAAAATACAAAAAAGTTATGAAGAGTAAATCACATTCATTGATTTGGGAGGACGACTAAGAATATGCCAACATCTTCAATTGTTAGCCATTAGATTAGAATTTGAGATTAAAAGGTGATTAATTGTGCCCATTGTCAATAGGTATACGCCTTTCGGTGTAATAAAGGATTTATGCTAGATAAGATTGTTAGATTTAGGTTAAATCTCTCTTACCTATTGGTGTTGGTAATGTTTAGGTAAGTTTATTATCTTGGTTTTAAAAAAATAAGATGTTATAAACAACTTTCATTTGAATTTTTATTTTTGTAAATTTGAATAAAGTGTTTATTATAAAATTATGTTAAATGATGAGAATTATAATGGGACACATTGGTTTCCTTTACAAAATTTGTTTTAGCCATGAACACATAACAACTTTGTGTATAAAAAGTGAAAGAATGTCGATTTTTTTAATGGTAGAAAGACTTAATATAAAACTACAATGAGGTGACACAAAATAAGTCTACAAATACAAATGGAAAGATTCAACAAATACAAACACATTATTATCAATATTATTATTATTAAAATTACTTATAATTTTTGTGAGTATAATTTATAAGGAAGTTAAGTGCATGATGCAAAATGTGAAATGATACTGAAAAATAACTTGATGATAGATTTGGTCTAATGTATTAAATGCATTTTCATTTTATTAATATTAGTTGTTTGAATATGATTTATCTCATTACTTTTACTTAGTGTTTCTTCTAGTTTAATCTTAAATTTTAATTATATGAAAATATTCATCAAATACAAATACATTATTATCAATATTATTATTATTAAAATTATGCATAATTTTTGTGTGAGTGTAATTTATAAGGAAGTTACCTACATAATGTAAAATGTGAAATGATTATGAAAATGAATACATTATGATAGATTTGGTCTTATGTATTAAATGTATTTTCATTATATTAGTATAACATGTTTAATATGATTAACAATAAAATTTTGAATATGATTCATATTTAACAATTATATCCTTGCATAGTTCAATCATTTTTGTGTTTGCATGTGCTACATATAGAACATAATATATAAATAGTAAAATAGAGTATAAATCAAAACTATGAGTATAATATGAATTAAGGTTATGTGGTTAAAAATTACTAATATTTCCCTCAATTAGATGCCCTTAAGACTCTTTAGTTAGATGTACTAAATGTTGGGAAAGAGGTTGAAATAAATTTTCTTCTTGGTATTCTCTCAATTTTTCCTGTGCTTCATTGTCTCTCTAGCCTTCTATTACACTTCATTTTCATGAACCCATTCACTACCATAATAATTTTGCAATTTATAAAATTCTCCATCTTGATTACTAATTAAAATGTGGTTTAATATCATATTGACAATGTTTCCATTTTTTCCACATAATAATCAGATGAGTTGATAGCTCAATCATGCAAAGGTTTTTTTTTTTTTTCTTCATGGAAAGATTCATTAACTTTTTTAAGTTACAACGATACCTTGATCGATGTATTTTGTTTTATAATTTTGTTACAAAACCTCCATACATGTATTTCCTTACTCAAGATATTTTTTACAATTTTGTCACAAAAAATCTATTGAGATAATTCCACAATTGAGTAATTAAATTTGACCCAATAAAATCTCTATTTAGAATTTGATAAACCCTTTATCAAGGTATTTGAAAATTTTGAATGAAGTGTTTGACGGAGCTTGCAATAAGTGTAGTTTGAGCTTAGAAATAACCCTTAATGGAGGTAGATCAAGGATTTTAAAATCTGGAATCCTTAACTCTTTTTATAAGATTTTCTACAAATGAAACTTGTAGGGGATGAAACAATTTCATTTGTATTATGTCAAGTAGTGAAGTTGATGTCAATGGACATGTCATTGAATCATCTACCCAATGATGTGTCATTTTCATGGTTTTGATTTTGTATTATATTTTTAACTTATTTTCTTCTAAAACAATGATTAGAAACACAAAAGTGTATAAATGTGATTCAAATATGATTTTGTAAAAGAAATAAAAAAATGCAA
>SNQJ01S0013091.1:62521-83003 GCA_010110895.2 Picea sitchensis | reverse complement strand
GATGGGCGAAAGGCTCGATGACATCTCGTATTGATGCGCATCAAACCAAAATTTGCAGGGGGATTATATTATCCCTTCCGAGTGCTCATTTCAAAATCATGAAATCCCATTCACATGGTGTGGCCTTCTCACATTCACGAAACCTCCATTCCTTAATTGCTCTTCGTCGTACCCGCCACCTTTGCATTTCTAAATATGAAATAAATAAACTTTACTGGTAGCAGTTCATCATGCACCACCAATACAGATTGTCATTAATCAACGAAATGCTCGAGGAGATTTCTCATTCATAATCATTTAACCAAGATTTACCGAAAAGTTACATTATCGGCTCTAACTGTTCATTTAAACCATCATCTGTAGCAAAGATGATGGTCCAGGGCATTAGATCGACAACAGTTCTGTGGAGATACAGTGAACATCTTCGGGCGCGAGGACCAGAACTTCCACTGGTCCAGGGCATTTTATTATTACTCAACCTCTGTCGTAGAGAACCAAGTAATTTGGACCTCCGGGATTTCTCATGCAGGTTGTGTCCTTGAGGTTTTTGACTGTAAGGACCTAGTCTCTTGGTGCGCTGATAAATTTATTGCAGAGAAAAGAATTATTCCACTACAGGACCTCTCTTATGTTTCTTTGTCACCTCAAGTCTTCCGCCAGATGTTGAAATTATCGGAGCTAACATTGACGTTCAGAGGACAAGATTGCAAACAGTTCCTAGCAAAGCATAATAATGGATTGGACCGCTTACCCCTTTTTCTGGAAAACCTTAATCTAGTTCCTGAAGATATTACAAGCATGCAGGTTAGTTCATTTAGAAATCCATTTCGCGAAATTGCTTGGATGTTTACAAGAATAACGGGACAGGAGTCCACAACTACTGTTTCCCACATGGCTCTTTATATTTTGTATCTCACAGTTAATGAACAAGCCATTTTTTATTGGGACAGGTTAATTTCCCATGAAATCTCTTCCCAATTGTCAAGCTACAAAAGGGAAAAGAAATTTTATATGTCATTCTATTTAGATTTTGCAATAGCACATTCCTGTCGGTTTCCACAACTGTCTTTGTCCAAGAATGTCAACTGGGAATGCCACCCAGTAACGTTCTGGTATCAGGCCTTATGGATTCCTGTCTGTTTTCAAAGTTTTGTTGTTAGGAGAATATATTCCCCGCATATCTGAACAGGCAACTAGTTTTTTGGACAAGAAGGGGACACTCGAACATTTGGATAATTACATTGTCATAAGAATTTTTGGCTCCACGAAACAACTTTCTCTCCTTCCATGTCACATTAAGGACATAATGTACAACATTTACAAACACTTGGCCTCGACGAATGTTTTGTAAATAAACACCTGCCCCAAAAAAGAAGATAGTGGCGACAACGGTCCTGCCTCTTATGCCAACGAGGTATAGACAGTGAAAAGCTACACTAAATTGTACACACAACAGGGGAAAGGCCCCAGTGACAAGAGCGTTCAATCCACAAATACATCTCCAAAAAGTACTACATCTCGAAGCATCGCTCCAACAGCCCATCATAGCAACAAAGAAACCCAAAGTTCTTCAAACGGAGGAGGAGATAACGACCCTCCTCACTCTAAAATTGATAGTTCTCACAAGCTTCCAGTAGAGAAGAAGAGAAAAAAAAATGTGGGGCAGGCGAAAGAGCCGAAAATTCAGAGTGAGAACATGGAACTTGACACGATCTGGATACCATAATCTGGTTCCTTGATCAACTCGAAGATGCCATCTAATGGACATATCCGTTACCGAAAAATTTGACGAAGATGAATCCTTCATGTTCCAGAGCGCTGTTTTTGATAGCCGGAACAAAAAATTGATAATTCAGAAAAAAATTGTTAAAAATAAGAAAGGAAAATCTCGTTCAGAGGTTGACATTGCCAACATGCGGGTGTCCCAAATCTCTCAACTTCACACCATGACTGGAGAAGCACTTCATGATTCCATTGGAGGCATCGAGACTGAGAATGCCAGACTGAAGGACCAAATCAAGGAATTGGAAGATGCTTTCATTCCTATGCCATTGCTTGTCGATCCTTTGGCAATAACCATGCTTGGCACCCCTGCACCCAATGTAAAAGCATCCTCCACCCTTCTCGCATCCTGTAAAGGATATGTAGAGAACAATATAAAAAAAAGAGTGGAATCGGTTACCGAGGCGTGGAAAATATAACAAACCATCACTTCCGTTGGAACCAGGGCACATAGCTTGCTCGAGATTTTGTAGGCCAAATTAAAAGATGAAGAAAAATTCCTTTTAAAAACGGTCATCCCTTTTGGCAAGATTGTCAACAATATGACAGAAACAAAAATAAGAGAAGAATATCTTCCATCCAAAAACTGCATCAGCCAATTAAATGCATGTTGGAAAGAAAAAGTAGAGAACATGCATCTCATTGTTCATTAATGTGAACAAGCCATATCGAAGAAAGATATATTATTCACAAAGATTTCAAATATAGACTTATCCGGGAAAACCTACGACTTCCAAGACCCCCACTTAATCGCAAACTCCTTTCCCTTAACCAAGCAAGAGTTCAATAAAAAGGTTTTTATCTTTAAGACCTTGTCTCTGCAAAAGTTTTACAGCATCCTTCAATCTGATCAAGCTCACATCCACGACTGGCTAGTCAAATATGCAATACAGAATGAGGAAATTCATCGGGATCTCTCTAATCTTTGTATCGACTTCCGAGAATTAGAAAATGATATTTTCAACACAAAAATCTGGAATGATATCAACGTCACCCCAATGAGAGGCTACATTGAAGAATGGCTCGAAAGACAATTGAAACAGGCCTCCGACAAAAAGCAACAGGCAGTTGCCAGCATTCCAGTAGCCGTGGAGGACATCCTTGAAACCGCAGTCGTCTACGACATCAATGAAACGACAGCCGCAAGCAAATAGCCAAATGGATCATATGTACCCTCACTATCAGTTTACTCATCACATCCTTCTTTGTTTATCAACCCAGTTATTCCAGTTTCTTAAATACAGATGTATCAGCAAACACTTATACCTTTCCATTTATTTTCTTTTGCAGCTATTGCACTCTATCTCCTTTCCACAATCTTGTTTCTTGTACATATTTATCTAATGGTCCACGGGAGCCCCGATCCTAGTCTACATGACAAAGGCATTGAAATTCTGATTTATATGTAACAGACTTTAATTTTTTTGTATATTTCAAAATTTCCAGTAGTATGTAACAAACTTTTATTTTTTCACAGATTTCAAATAAAAATCAATTTAAACTTTTATATGTTACAAACTCTATTCTTATATTTCACCACTCTGTATGGCAAATGCATTTAATTTTTAATATGTTACAGACTTTTTTTCTTATCCTTCACCAGTCTGTATGGCAAATTCATTTACTCTTTTATATGTTACAGACTTTTCTTTTTTATATATTTTAAAATAACTTGTGATCAACAATGCAACCGTCATTTAATTATACCCCATGTTCACAAATGCATGTAAACTTTTTATATTTCTTATCTCCTATTAATTTTATTTCATCATATATTTTTATCTTTCACCAGTCCATATGGAAAATGCATTTAAATTTCCAAATTAATTCTTGCATTGTAAACAAATTTTTTACTTTGTTATATACTTTCAAAAAAATTAGGTTTGCTATATACTTTCAAAAAATAGATGGTGTTATGCTTGCCAACCCTCATTTACTTTTGCCCCATCATCCGTGATATACATGTTGCACACAACATTTCCGTGATATACATTTTGCACCGAACACTTCGTTTCATTTACAATTCGACCTCATTTTCCACAATTTGCTTTCTAACCTCGTTGGCGGGAACTGTGCCTGCCACGCAGCCTTGTTTCCTTATGCTTATTGGTCATCTTTCTTTTCTATATTTTTAAATTATAAATTGGCAAATTTATTTTTTTAAACTATAAATATACCAAAACATAATATTATGTTCAATAATTCCTTAATTATAAAAACCTTTCTTTTCTCTAATTTTCAATTATGAATTATAAATTTACAAATATATTTTTTAAATAATGTTATATTGAATGATCCCCTAAGTATATTAAATGATATTACCTAAAAGATAATGTGTCAAATTTGAATAAATATAATTAACATCTAAAATTCAATTTTTTTTTTCCAAGATGGTGAGAATATATATATATATATATATATATATATATATAATTGAAAATATTTTATTATTTTACAAAGAAATTTTATATTTAATTTATTTAAATAAAATTAAACATATTATATAATTTGTACATTTTTATTCGGTATGAAATGGTTATTTAAAATGTGATAGCCATTTATGAGTTCATGATATGTGAATATTTATTTTTGAAAACTTAATCGACCATTTCTCTTCATTTTGAAGAAAGTACATCGGATGAAAATTCCTTCTTGTTAATCGAGGTTATAGACATCCTTTAATATTTTTTTGAGAAATTATTTTTCATATAACTACGGTTTGATGTTAATGGAGCTCTAGGGTTTTGCAGAATTCAACTTTCTTTCGTTTCTGTGTAGACCTTGCCTCCAAGGAGTGTGCTTGGTCTCGATAGCATGGTTGAAGGTGAGGGGCGCCCCTCGTACCATAATGTGGTAGCCAATGAATCCACAGGGGTCTTTGGATCACGACTATCTTTTGAGCCACCACCATAGCACAAAAGTAAGGCATATCACGAGGAGTTGAATAAGGGAAAGAAAATGGAGGTTGATACTGACTCTTCCCATCCAAAGGTGGCTCGGGCATGGGAACCAAGAAATTCCATCCCTCAAGATTCAATAACACCCAGGTATGTAGTCAATTTAGTCAGAGTAGGAGAGAAAACTCATTGCATGAGGGATCAAGCCCTCATTTGAAAATTATTAGGGCTATGGCCATCAGAGAGAGATCTAATCAAATGGATCAATACTTGGTGGAAACCCAAAGGACACTTTGACCTTCAGCTGGGGTCTAAGGGTTTATTTACAACATTTTTTCACAAGATGGAGGACAAGGACCAGATATTTGAAAATGGGCCCTATTTCTTTAACTTGACAAGACTCTATTTGAGATATTAGATGGATCACTTCAGCTCGGAAACATAAGATTTTAGGTAATCTTTCATCTGGATCAGACTTTACTCGCTCCCACATGAGTTTTGCTTGGAGAAATCTTGGCTCAAATCGGAAATACTCTGGGGATTTATAGGTGAGTGCAAGAACTTGGTGGCCGAAAAAGTGGTAAGGGCATGATTAAGAACGTGCATTCACAGGAACATGTGTGCGTTCTTAGGAATGCACATGCGTTCCTATACCTGTAGGTTCGGATATGGCCAAACCTCCACATATATTTCCATGTAGGTTGAGTGGAAAAACTGTGTGCATGATCTTAATAGCATGTGCGTGGTATTAAGACTATGCACGCAATCTTACTGATACAAATATATCAAGGGCTTGAGTGTGATTTGTGCCCATTGTGCACAAATCACACTCGTGCTTCTCTTATTGGGAAAACATAGTGGAGATAGAGAAGAGAAAGAAAGGGAGAAGGGGGCCATCGTGTCGAGGTATGTTACATTTTTCTTAGTTTTAATCCAATTTAGTATTTTTCTCCCAATAATCTAAATTTTAAAAAAAAATTGTAATTTTGTATTTTAAATAAAAAGGAACATAATTTACATGCCATGGCTTTTAAATTGCAACATATATAATACAGTGGAACCCCAATACAATTTAAACTGCTCACAAGAAAACCAAGAAGATCAAAACCCCAACCCACCACCACCACACAATGTAAACACTGCAATTGATGAGGGTTTGGCTATATTACGAACCCTTGAGGAACAATTAAGGGAGACTAGAGAGCCTAGCAAAGTCTCCTTGGCCACTTATTTGGACATCATTGTGCAGTCCATTACAAGTGCCCAGGGGAAATTGACCTATATTTATGATTATAGGGAACAAATGTATGAGTACTATAGCACCGCTTTGGACATAAGCCAAGTCAAAGAACTGGGCATTTCAAAAAAACAAATATTGTCTATTTTTAGGGATCCTAGAAATGGACAAGAACTACTATTGACTAGGAAACACATCTCCATTGGCTGGTGCATCCATCCCAAGATTAGTCAAAACTGGATGGATAGGTGGTAAATGGTTTTTGATAAACCTCCCTGCAATAACATGGAGATACCCTTATATTTTCTAAGAAAATTATGGGCTAAGTTTATTATGGGTAAGCATGTCAACTACTTTGACATTGGTGACTTCCATGGGGTGGGTTGAGGGTTCGCACAGGATTGAGAGCATGCCAGGAATGACCCTGAGTTAGGTCCTTGTCCCCCAGGCGAAGGCCCAACCCCCCTACCCAACATCCTCCTATTGTAGATAACTTGCAACAAGTACAATTAGCCATCTCCTCATTCATAAACTAGTGAAACACAATAGCTTTGTTGCACTATCTCGGTAGGAGGTGTCTGCCAGTGACATTGATAGAGGAATTGGAGCATCAACATGCCCAAGAGAGTACAGTGAAGAGAGGGCACATGGAAATAGCAGTCATCCATGTGAACCTCACAGATGCTCGAGTTGTGGGCAAACATGTTATGGGCCTATAGAGCCCAGTGGACAACATAGCTTCATGGAGGAGATTAGTATGTTAACCCTCTCTATGTTCTTCTTCACTATATATTTATTTTTATTTTATGTATTTATATAGATATTTGATTGTATGTTGTTCTGTAGTTGTTGCATCCCATCCACAGACTCTATACGCCTATGGATGTATCAATGCTTGCCCCATCACATTTGATATATTCAACATAGTCATTTCTTTATTTTATGACATCCTCAATTTTTTTATATGTTCTCTTGTTTCTACAATATTTGGCACCAGGAAATGTCGGGGATTGTCCATCTGGGATGGACAAGTCACTAGCATCACAGGTATCATGTGTTAAGTTAAATATCGTATAATTCTGAAATTGTTTGTGTTTATGTTTTTGAATTTTACTATTTGGTAATAATAGCTCAATTTTATTCATATGTATGCAGGTCGCGGATATATTTGCTAGGTATAGTAGTATTTCTCCCCCTGGGCACCTGGGAATTTCTTTTGCATTGTCTTTCTCTAGGCCTAGGGTGTTGGAATCACTTGTACAGCCAGTGAGGGTCCATAACATCCCACCTGTCTACCACCCACCCCCACCACCACTTTTGTCCCCGTCGACAGAGATTTCCACAGTAGAGGTTTTCTTGAAGAAGGTTGTACAACCTAGTGCTCCATCTTCCAATGAATCTCCATCGATCCCTGAGATATTAACGGTGAGACAATGCATTGATGATAATTTTTTATGTTTCATAAATTTGTTTTTACACATATTTGTTTAATTTTTTTGAATTGATCCTTGTAACTAATGCAGGGTGGCATTGCAGAGAGATTGGGGTCATGGAGGAGGGTAACACCCTCTCGATTGACAACTTCATATGAGGTGAGTTGTCTTAGGTTAAATTAAAAAGTATCAATTTGTATGTCTATTAATTCATTGGTGAAAAAAAATTATAACATTGTTTATTCTTTGTGTAGTCTTCAGAGTGTCAAAGCACGCCCAGGCCTAGAACCTCTCGAGGTGCATCCTCGAGCAGGAGAATACTTTTAGATTTCCAGGATGCTCCTGAGGATGGCGAGGGTGGCAATGGTCAATGATTGACCAACTACTGCCATTTTGTAACTAGGCCACAATATAGATGTTTTTTTTATGTTAGGGAACTTGTTGTCACTTTATATACTGGGCACAAGTTGTCATTTTGTAAAAAATGTACAATTTAGACGATGTTGAGTATATATATACATTTCATGGCACATTTTTTATGATTCTGATTCTTTTTATATTTGATGTTGATGAATATATGAATTCCAAAGTGTGTGAATTTTATGTGTATTAATCCCTTGATTTGTTTTTAAAGTAATTATAAATACTTGCATTACACATTAAGGAATAACTTATGGTGGAAAATATTGCTAAGTGCTAAATCCATAAGAAATTAATGGTTTTCAAGCAACATTGCTTGCTAATGAACCATATATCTCTACATCATCGATATATCATTCCTTCTGAGTTATTTGCATGAATGTTGTGGATATTCATATTCTAACTCACAACCAACAATATTGACTACCTCTTGAATTATCTCCATCTAAATCCAATGACAATCCACACTCAAATAGTGGTCACTTGAAAATATTATGACCTTAAAAATGACATATTACAATAATTTATTATAGAAATAAAATTTCTCATTTATCTTCTACATAATTGTAAATCACTTAACAATTTCAGCTCATTGTTATTTTCTAGGGCACAAACATTATTATTCTCTTTCTATGCATGGCATATATCAAATCATTTGATTTATGTGTAACCCTTCGTAAATTCCAAAAAGACTAGTCAATGACACATTAATGCACATGCTAGTTTAGATTGTATAGTGGGTATATGTAAATTTTGTTAAACCCATCAATTATTAATAACATTTATTTAGTCTTCCATGATGTCCACTAAACTTATTGATTTTGATCAATAGAACAAGAGAGTTCACATGGAAACTATATCTTAGAATGGGTATCGTTTTCCACCTACAAATAAAGGTTTTGAGGTTACATTTCATGACATACTATAGAAAATAATTCTATGCTACCAAAATTCCTCGAGGGAGACTTGAAACCATTATTCTTTTCCCTTCAACATCTATGAGAGTTTATTGCACATTCCTACCCAAATTTTGGGTTAGAGAACACAGGGAGACAAAGGACCCTCCTAAACCCAATCCCAGAAACCTGTTGATGCCATGCCATGCCATTGTCATTCCTTTCCAAGTAATTCCATGACATGCCATTGTCAAACCTTTCCATTCTATTGCCATGCCAAGCCAAGCCATGTCATTGCCATCCCATTTCCATTCCTTGCCATATCATAGAATTACCATGCCAATGTTATGCCTTGCCAAGACATGCCATGGCATGTTATTTCCATGCCATTCCATTGCCATGGCATTTCCATGCCATGTCATTGCCATGCCTTGCCAAGCCTACCATGCCATGTCATTGTCATGTAGCTTTCCATGCCTTGTCATGTAGTTTCCAATTTTAACCTATATAACAATAAATATAACTTTTCAATGTCATGCCATAACATTGCCATGCCTTGCCAAGCCAATAATTGATATTAACTAAGTTACAACAGGGTAAATATATGGGTGGATGCAATAAAATTTTCCTAAAGGCGTATACCTATTGGAGATAGGCACAATTAATCAACTTTTAATCTAAAATTCTAATCTGATGGTTAACAATTGAAGATGCTGGCATATTCTTAGTCGTCCTCCCAAATCAATGAATGTGATTTACTCTTCATAACTGATTAACCTTTGGAATTACCACTTAACTTTTGGATTTCCTCAGCTCTATGTGCTTCTTTGTATTTTACTTTTTAACATTTACCTAATCATATTAAGAAATTACTGTACCACCATATGATTGCCACATTTAACTGATTAACCTAAATATAACAACCCTTAACACACGTAATCATTAAATCAAAAGGGGTTGAAAATGCAACCACTGCAAGCTACAAATATTAAATATTAATATAGCATAGTTCTTAATTAGTTTTCTATGGACAAGATTAAAAATGGATGAAAGATTCTTCGTCATCACAACAAATTAAGGGTTGTGATTTCAAATATTAACCTCCTCATTTTTATGAAGATATAGATTTTCGTGTTTACTTTTTCACATTAAGAATTACTTTGTTATCCAACTAATTGTCTCATCTAGGACATCTAAGAGATTAGCAAGGATTCCATTTGATTTTGATTAACTTAATAGTAGAATATGTCGTCTATGAAACGTGGTTGGCGTTTCAATTAACAAAGGCATGCTTGTTTTTTTATGAATGTGGCAGGCCTATCGTTTCAATTAACTAAGGCATGCGTGGTTTTTATGAATGTGACAAGCGTTTCAATTAGTTACTAAGGTGACTCTTTGTTGGGAGGCGTTTAATATTATGCACATTCAAAACAAAGATTAGAAGCGAGCGATATGCCAGAAGAAAAGTTACATGGATAGATGCTCCTCAAGAACACTCAACTTCGTAAACAAAGTGATGGCTCGACTCCATAAAAACAATTGTTGAATTGAATTGAAGAGCAATTTGGGTGTATTTATGAACAACAATTTGGGTGTATTTATGATTGTGCAACATCTATAAAGGAAATGCAATAAAATTCGTGCGCGTGGGATTAGGGCCTTTGAAATGTGCACCACATTCTTTTGGCAATGTAACAACAACGAAGGGGAATGTTGCTTGACTACATGTAGTGCAATCTTGTCGAAATAATGGGTGTTGGCCACCATGTTTAAGTGGTTATGCTGCTAGATGTGTAACACATTCTTCTGGGAACGTAACAACAACGAAGGGGAATGCTTAGTGCAATCTTGTTGAAATAATGGGTGTTGGCTAACATGTTTAAGTGGTTATGCTGCTAATCAATCAGATATGCCCGTGAGAACGAGAGTAAGGAAGTTGTTTCACATTTGATATCATGAGTTAGCATCCGAGCATCTTGGCCAGATTTGGGCAAGTCGTATTTGATTGACGATACCACAATAAGTGAATCAGAGATCCTTATCGCAAAAAGACTTCCAAACGACCAATTATGCCTTAACGGTTTCGAAACAGTGGAAGCATTTCTATGAGAACAGTTATGAACCATTGATCTGGAAGCATTTCTATGAGAGTTTGTAGTGGATATCATCAATTAAAACTTCTTGATGTTGATAGAGAGTTACCGCTTTGAATTTCCGAAAACTGGCCATTTGGAACAGAAAGGTTGCAATAAACCATTACAATGACTCGTGTCTCGCAGTTTTTCAACGCACTGTTATTGCGGGGTCGGATGAAACTGAAACAGTTTCAACAATCGATACCAAATAGATACGCGATCAACATCAGTTTCAAGTTGCTCGCGTTCCACACCATTTTAAATAAGAAAATGTTATAGTTAAGGTGGGCGGTGCAGTTGATGAACCAGTTCAGCCTCATGTTCAGGAGGCCCCAGAATTCGACCTTGAGACATGATGGGACCAAACCCCAGCTAATGCATCTACAATATACCAAAAGTTTATATGAAAATATTTCTTTACAGAACCAGACCATCTTAAGGCGCAAAAGCATATTCTTCAAATCATATTCTTGGTCTTCGTTACACAGTGCAAACTAACATATTCCCATAACAATTTTATTTTATAACAGTTATATTAAATAATTATTCAAGTGAAAGGTGAAAATTTGATACTGGAGTAATGAAATTCGCTTGCAGACTTCATTAGAGAAATACTCACGGGAACAAAGAGGTGTCACGATTAGGAGGTTCAGAACACCAGACTTTTCTGGCTAGTGGCTAGGTTTCGGCTATTCACAGAGGCCAATTTCGAATTTAATGATTATGTTTAGTTTTGACATTAAAATTTTAAAATGAAATACAGGCAAAATTTTAAATAGGAATCGGGCCTTGGTTATTTCCCTATCAAGCTTCAAATTCCCATAAAATATGTTTCCTCAGGCCAGGTAAACAGGGTCGTTTCATACTATTGAAACTGCTACCTTACACTTCTTGACCCAAACTGGCCTTCAGAATTCTGTTTTAAAGATATCTTCCTAAGCAAAATCATGCATTCATTCAAACTGGCCTTCAGAATTCTGTTTTAAAGATATTTTATACATTCCTAAGCAAAATCATGCATTCATTCAAACTGGCCTTCAGAATTCTGTTTTAAAGATATCTTATACATTCCTAAGCAAAATCATGCATTCATTCAGAAGCAATTTCATACCATTTGTATTAATGAACATTAATTATATCACCATGGTACAAAATTTATAATAAAAAAGCCCAAAATTTGGGTAAAGGCTAGAGGCTAAAAGCTATAGTGTGCAGATTCTATCAAATACTGATAATATTATTTGAGGCGCCCTTGAAGGCTTCAGACATGGAGCTCATGTCCTCTTCCGGTGGCAGCGAATGTGTTGACGAGAGCGAGAGCATTGCTTATCAATTTGCACACATTCTGCACGTGGCCGGTGATCATGGCCGTAACATTCCCGCTGGCGTTGAGATCCTGAAAGCCATTGAGGAAGGAGTCATGGTCTGACAGGGCCGCGCTCATCCACGTTTTCACGTTGCAAATCTGGAACTGGAAAGTGTACGACTTCAGGTGCTTCAGCTCCGCCAGGGATCCTTTAATCTCGTACGTGGTGTCCCTGAAATTCCCAATACAATCCTTCAGCGCAGCTTTTTCTCTTTCATTCTGCATGGCGCCTCTGGCTTTGAGGCCGACAGCCCAGACGGAAACGTTGCCAACATTAAGCAGGCTAACTGTCATGACAGCCTTCGAGTCACGTTGCACGAAGTACTAATGAATTCCGCAATATTCATGTGAGTATGGTAGACGGGATATTTCACATCCTCAGTTGTTGCTGTTGCTGAAGGCAACATTAAATCAAATAAAATAAATAGTCACTAATTGATCCATGGCGATTCGAACTCGAGAAGATAATGAATGACATGTAAAACTAAGTGAACGCGAACAGAAGTGCCGGAAGAGAATTGCAAGGATGCTTCTTGCTTCGCTTGCTATAAATAGGTAAGTTGGCAAGCTTATTGACGCTCTGCGAGGTATTTTTCATTGGCCAGCAGCAGGTTAAAGTCGGTGACATTGTTTTGGACATTTAATAATGTTGCTGAAATCCTGTAGCGTTTCCCACCGCCACTTTCGTTCCACGAGGAGCTGTGGCCACTGGTCAAATTTTATAAGAGGTTAAGCCCGCTTACACAACCGACCGGTTTTTATAATCAGCCTGCTCGGAAATACGTAGGGAGCGCTCAAGGGGATTGTCGTCTCTATACTAATACGAGAATAGATTAGAATCAGTTAATAATTGAACAATTTCCTTTTCTAAATTCGAGAGAATTTTGTGAAAAAATATTGCAGCGGAAGCAAACATACAACAAGATACAAGCAAATGAGCAAATACAGAATTGAAACAAGAAACTGATTACATGAGCATCTATACGTATTCTAAATCTTGCTGATTTGATCCAACTAATTACATAATAATAATAATAGGGCTAAAAAAAGAGTGTAAATTGGTTGGCATTATCTAACAATCTCCACCTTGACAACAATTTCCCTAAATATCATTGTCCAATTTATTCATCACCTATGTTGCAAGCCAAGGTCAAGCACCACTGCAGCTTCTCTAATAAAACTCGTTTCATGATCTCGCCTGTGAGTTTGGATATCACTCCACCTCCAACATGTATTCCACAACAGTGTTTTGAGACATGTGTTGTGATAGATCTCCTTCTATCCAAGACACCTGTAAAATCTACATTACAATTATCACACACTATCTCACTGTAACCATTATAGGTGACATTTGTGCTTCTCAAACATTGAAGCACCCATTTCACTGCAACACCTGAATTTGTCACGTATCTGACAACATCATTATCATGTGAAACATCTAGTCTTAACTATTTCATCACATACAACAAACCTCTTACTGAACTTACATGAGACATAACCTTTTCTTCTTTATAAACATGACCTATGCTTGAAGAAAAATTATAATGGAAAGCAACAGGGATAAAAATTGGTTTTACAATGTTCATACTGAACTCCAACCATAGCTTATCATTACCATCTCTGTGTACTTCTATGCCCATAATTTATTTTGATGCTCCTTGATCTTTCATGTGAATTGTCTTGTCCACCTGAGTCCTTTTCTTACTGATTTTATCCATACTTCGACTTGCATCGAGCATATCATCAACAAATAACATCAAGACTGTGAATGTACTATAAACTGTATAGTCATTCCTAACCTTTGAAAAATTCTGACTCACTTTGAAGGATTCAAACCTCTTGTATATTTGCCTGGGTACCAATAGGCCATACAATGAATTATCTAGCATGCAAACAAATTTGCCGTTGCGATATTGAATCAAACCTTTTGGTTGTTCCATACATATTATATCTATGTCAATGATAACCTTGTGAGTAGTAGGATCCCACACACAACATCCCTTTATACCACCATCATAACTTGCAGAGATATAAAACATGCAGGAATTCAGAAACAAAGATTTTAAGTCTGGAAATGATTTACCGCTTACTAGTACCTGCAATTATTTCTTTCTCTTATGACCTTGATGCTTTTTCCATAAACAAGAAGAAACATCTGTCACTTTAGATGCCACTTCAATACATCCTTCCAACTTATAAAGGTTATCAACCTTTGTTTCCTTCATCACTACTAAACTACCTTTCGACAATGTGAATGCTCCACCTTGACCTGTATACTTATATTGACAAGAATTCAACACTCCTAATGAAATCAAATTTGATTTAAGCTCAGGTTCATATCTAACATCCATTAATTCCCTAACAATACCATCGAACATCATGATTCTAATACTGTCAACCCCAACAATTTTACATGGAATACCATTTCCCATAAACACTACACCCTCATCAACAAATTGGTAAGAAATGAACCAATTTCTATGTGAGCACATGTGGTGGGAAGCACCTGAATCTAACTGTCATTCTTCTTGATATTGTAAATTACTAAAAACGGATAAAACTTCATCAGTCATACCTGAATTTGTCACAACCCAATTTGCTTCCTTTGTAGAGTTTTCCTCAGATTCTTTTATTTTCCAACATTCCTTCTTGAGATGTCTTGTTTTGCCACAGTACCAACATTTTACTTTACCCTTTCTACGTCTTGAATTAGATCGAGAAGAACTTCTCTGATTCTTCTCTTTAGTTCAACCTCTGACCAGCATCGCCTCTGAAGTTGAGGTTTCTTGACTAGATTTTCTCCTCATCTCCTCAGGCAACAAAACTCCCACAACATAGTCATAATCTAAAACATATGTTGAGTTAAAGCTAATAGAGGTGACTAGATTATCCGAAGACTCAGACAACGAACACAATAGTGTAATAGCCTTATTTTCATCTTCTAATTTAACTTTCATACTAGTCAATTAAACTATAAGGGTATTAAAGGTATTTAAATAGTCAACAATTGTTGTACCTTCTTTCATCCGCAAACTATACAATTGTCTCTTCAAGTAGATCATGCTCGTCAAGGACTTCGTCATATATAGACTTTCCATCTTTCTCCATAAGCCTGATGTTGTATCCTCTCATACGATATTAAACAGAACATCATCCGCTAGACATAATCGAATGGTACTAAGAGCTTTTGCATCCAGATCTTCTCATTCCTCATTCGTCATGTGTGTTGGTTTTTTTGACTTTCCTACGAGCACTTTCTGCAACCCTTGTTGCACCGGTAGATCCCTCATCTTGAACTTCCAAAACTCAAAGTTGTTTTTCCCGATAAATTTATCTACCTCAAACTTCGAACTTCGAAGTTTTTCCATTAACACAAACTCTTACTAAATAAATAAAAAAGCTTTTTAATATGGAGGAATAATTTATAGTTCAAAAGTGGAAAAAAACAAATGTTTTAATATTACAACTAAACATCCACTTTAAAAATTATCCATCCATTTAACTATGATCCTTCATAAATTATCCACTTTGTGTATAAAATATTCACCTCGTAAAAGCATTGTTTTGTTTATAAAATATTCACCTCATAAAAGAATTTATATCCTTGTGCTTAATGTAAACAAAAGTATGTCATTATACCTTCCACGACATCACTCTACCCGTATGCTTTTAAAGAATTAACAATTTTTCGTGAAAGGCTTCCATGGTTAACGCTCTTCTCAAAGAATAAAGGCTAATCTGGGTGGACACTTGCAATGGTTATGCATAGTGTCTGTGAAACTCTCCTCTCCCCATGCACATAAGAGTCCATACAGATTTGGCGCTCTGTTCTCCGTGTATAAGTGCGTACAAGTTACAAAATAAAGCCCCTTGCCTTCCCACACTCAGATCGACTTTGTCAAATGTAAAATTGAACTCGCCTCATTCTTGAATTTGCGAAGATTTGCTCAGCGTGCTTTGCAAACTTGCTTAACCTACACAACCACGCTTTGATACCACTGGTTAATCTACAACATAAACAAATATAGAACACGATACAAGCAAATGAGCAAACACATAATTGACACAACGTTTTTACGTGGTAAAATTTTATATAGAAAAACATCAAAGAGACAATGATATCTGTTTAATATTATGTAAGGGAGATAATACATTAGCCTGTGTCTCAAGCGCTCTCACATCTCACACTCTACCTTAACACTTAACAAGCTTACATAAATTCTTCACTCAGTTACAAGAAATTGATTACATTTAATGTGCCTCTATCCATATTCTAAATCTGAATGATTTAATCCAACTAATTACAAAATGATAAACACTAAAAAAATCTGCTCAATATATAAAAAAAATGTAAATTGATTAACATTATCCAACAATTTCTTTCGAATAATAAAACCATATGTTAAAAATTTTAAACCATTTTAAAAGTTTAAAAGATAATGAAAATTTATTTCTCCTCTATTAATATTATACTATTAAATCGAATCAAACTTTTTAGATTTAGATTTTGCAAAATGATAAAGATAGAGTTTATTTTGTGAAGTATATTAAATCAAATCAAAATTTTTAGAACTAGATTTTGCAAAATGATAAAGATAAGTTTATTTTGTGAAGTATATTAAATCGAATCAAACTTTTTAGAATTAGATTTTGCAGAAATGATAAAGATAGAGTATTTTGTGAAGTTTTACAATTTTAAATGACATAAATTTCATAAACAAATTGATAAATTGTTACTAGTCTAGTTTATTAGACAAACCAACAACACAGTTTTTTAACTTAATTTTTTTTAAAAACTATATATAATAACTGTTAATGTGTACATAATATAATATGCAAAAGGTTTTTAGTTGAGTTTACTTTTTGCCGACTGATTAAATCCATGTCGCTTACTAAATTGGAAGTGGGATGGTGTTCGAGAGACTTTCATTATCACACTTCGTAAGTATGATTCAAGTTGAAAAGGATAGGATAGCCCTCACTCAAGTAGAAAAGTAATTTTATTTTAAAAGAGATAACAATTTATATTTTTTAAATTGAAATATAATTTTATTTAAATATTTTTTAGTTATTAATATTAAAAAAATTGATTAATATTTGTTAATAAAAAATATTTTTTTATATAAATATTTTTATGTTAAAGATATATTTTACACATTTTACTATAAGAGAGATGTGTAATTTTTTTATCGACATGAAGTTTACATATGACATTTTAGAAAATCAATAATAACTAAAAAAAATATTTCAATGTATATCTTAACAAATAATATATATGAAGTTTACATATGACATTTTAGACATCTAAGTATGAGAAAGATGTGTAATTTCTTTAGTGTTTGATATTAACTTAATAACAAAAAATATTTCAATGTTGACTTTAAGTAAAATATTTCAATATCAACTCTCTCTCTCTCTATAAACCAATTGAAAATTTTCTTCCATGCTTAACATGGAATTGACAAGTGGAGAAGGATCAAGTCTCTCTAAAAAAAAATTAAATTGAAATGTGGCATGAAAATTTGACATTTTACATATTTTTTAAATTGAATCCTTAAAACCTTGTGAATTTTGAAGTACAATAAAAAAAAATTAAAGAGAATTGTGATGTCTTTCTAATACTACTTTTTTCAAAAAATACTAATGTTATTTAATGTGTCTTGAATTTATATTTAATTAAATGTTTGTTTTTGTAAAATTCATTAAAATGTATGATCCGTCAGGATTTTTCGAATGACTGATGGTTGAGTTTTTATTTGCATGAATTAATTGACCATTGAGAAACTTAACGAAAGAGAGAGAAAATAAAATGAATTATACAGCCATTAACATATTTGCAGATCTGAAATGCAATGAAAAACAACAAACCATGATACACAGGTTGATAACGGAGTTCGGCACAACTTTGCCTACGTCTCCGGGCCTTTTCTCTGTGGGGGAGGCTTCTTTATTTCTTTTCGAAAGCTTAATGGTACATCTTTACAATGCCGAATGGCTTCCAGACTGATTTGTTCATGTTCGCCCAGATCTCTAGAATCTTGCACAACTTACGGCACCTGAAACGGATGTCCGGAGCTCTCAGAAATCATCTGACAGTATCTCCTCCTCAACGGTCTCCCTGCCTCAAACTGACTTTGACTTGGCTTGCCTCAGCATCTCTGCTCTGAATTTCTCTCCAAAAGCTCTCCCCATGGCCTCAAAATGGCCTTGGTTAAAGAGTGGGGAAGGTAGTTGTCCATCTCCAACTTCCTCCACGAATTTAGGCTCTAAAAATGCCTAATAACCACCCAAAATGGATGAAAACCATTAACAATGGGTTAATTACATTTAAAATAACAAAAGTGGTTATAAAAACCCACTTTCCAACCATAAAATAGTTATAATATGGCTTAGCCCCTTAACCTTGGGCGCCCCCCCTTTGCACTGGGCTCTTGGTCACTTGGCACATGTGTTGAACCGTGGACTTAACACAAACCCCGCGCCATTTTCAATATGCTAATTTAAATATATTAAAATCCATTACATAGTATAAACCACTATGGTGGCGCATTGGCAGCGCGGCCTTTGTTAAAACTTTATATGGTGGGGAGGTCCGGGGGTCGAACCCCACGGCCTCCATAATATTTTAACACAACCCTTATTGACCAAAATTGGGGTGCCACGTGGCAGCTCATGATTGGGCCACGTGGCACCCTTACATCCAACCGATGCATGCCACGTGTCGCTCGTTGATTCGCCCACGTCATCTGCCATATCAGCTCGCCGTACGGTCCATTCATCATGCCGCGTCAGCCTATCACGTCAGCTGCTGATGTCACCCTGCCACGTGTCACCCTTTCAGTGGTGACACGTGTCACCTCAGGATTGGTCCAGCTGTACGCCAAAAATGTCAAATTTGCCTGACACGTGTCATCACCTGGAACCGTGCTCTTTTGTTCCAAGTAGTCTTCATACAACACCTTCACCATCTCGGCCATGGCAAACACCGAATCTATGAACTCCTTCTCGTTTTGAGAAAGTCCTCCTGTAGATGCCATTTTCCTCCTTGAGATGTGCTCTTCCCTGGCTAACATGCAAAACTCAAATCCAAACGTCAACTAGCTCTGATACCACTTGATCTGTTAGGATTTTTCGAATGACTGATGGTTGAGTTTTTATTTGCATGAATTAATTGACCATTGGGAAACTTAACGAAAGAGCGAGAAAAGAAAATGAATTATACAGCCATTAACATATTTGCAGATCTGAAATGCAATGAAAAACAAAAAAACCATGATACACAGGTTGATAACGGAGTTCGACACAACTTTGCCTACGTCTCCGGGCCTTTTCTCTGTGGGGGAGGCTTCTTTATTTCTTTTCGAAAGATTAATGGTACATATTTACAATGTCGAATGGCTTCGAGACTGATCTGGTCATGGTCGCCCAAATCTCTAGAATCTTTCACAACTTACGGCACCTGAAACGGATGTCCGGAGCTCTCAGAAATCATCCGACAGCATCTCCTCCTCAACGGTCTCCCTGCCTCAAACTGACTTTGACTTGGCTTGCCTCAGCATCTCTGCTTTGAATTGATCTCCAAAAGCTCTCCCCAAGGCCTCAAAATGGCCTTGGTTAAATAGTGGGGAAGGTAGTTGTCCATCTCCAACTTCCTCCACGAATTTAGGCTCTAAAAATGCCTAATAACCCCCCAAAATGGATAAAAACCATTAACAATGGGTTAACTACATTTAAAATAACAAAAGTGGTTATAAAAACCCACTTTCCAACCATAAAATAGTTATAATATGGCTTAGCCCCTTAACCTTGGGCGTGCCCCCTTTGCACTAGGTTCTTGGTCACTTGGCACATGTGTTGAACCGTGGGCTTAACACAAACCCCGCGCCATTTTCAATATGCTAATTTAAATATATTAAAATACATTACATAGTATAAACCACTATGGTGGCGCATTGGCAGCGCGGCCTTTGTTAAAGATTTATATGGTGGGGAGGTCCGGGGGTCGAACCCCACGGCCTCCATAATCTTTTAACACAACCCTTATTGACCAAAATCGGGGTGCCACGTGGCAGCCCGTGATTGGGCCACGTGGCACCCTTACATCCAACCGATGCATGCCACGTGTCGCTCGTTGATTCGCCCACGTCATCTGCCATGTCAGCTCGCCGTACGGTCCAGTCATCATGCCGCGTCATCCTGCCACGTCAGTTGCTGACGTCACCCTGCCACGTGTCACCCTTTCAGTGGTGACACGTGTCACCTCAGGATTGGTCCAGCCGTACGCCAAAAATGTCAAATTTGCCTGACACGTGTCAT
>SNQJ01S0013091.1:45316-59490 GCA_010110895.2 Picea sitchensis | reverse complement strand
CTCTTTCAATATTTCTTTCCGGTAATATATATGAATTACTTCATTTCTTTGGTAATAAATGAATTACTTGGGAATTAAATGAATCATTCGAAAATATAAACTCTTTAAAAATTATACAGTGCAATTTTATATTTAAAACCCATTTAAATAAAACAAAGCGTCCCGTTCCCTCGTTCATGGAATATTTTCCAGGATGTAATACCCACTTTCCGGTTCATGCCATGTAAATATTTCAGTCACTGTAGGTTGTGTTGGCATTAGACTTTGAGAATATAAAATATTTTTTCCTAAGAAATAAAATAATAATTGTTTTGTTATTCAATTTTGAATCAAAGTTAACTTTTCAATACAATATAGGTTTAAAGCCATTACAACGTAATCATATGTTCTTAAGAAAATTAAACTCTGATGAAAAAGATAACAAAAAATAACACTCATTGCTTACAACCATATAACCTATACCTAAAACCTATAGTTAATTGAAAAATTAAACATATCTTTTATTCAGTATTAATCAATACTCAAAGCTTGTGGACAAATTTATACCAGTGATGCAATGAAAATCACTTGCAGGCTTCAGCAAAGACAATAGAGAAAGGCTCATAAAAACAAAGGGGCTTGCCTGATAAGGAGCCCAGGATACTTGAAAATACTTGATTTTAATGGCCACTGGTTAGGTTTTGGTTATTACCCATCTCGTCAAAATATGGACAGAATTTATGTTTACTTTAAAATAGTGTAAGAACTAATTTAAAAGAGTGTGAACAGGAACTTGGTTATTGCCATCAGGGTTCAAATTCCCCCGAAAGATGTGCACCCAAACAAAGACCAGCGCAGCCATTAAAAGAGAAAATCTGAAGAGCTCATGCATTACAAAGCAACGGCTCAGCATTCACTATCACGATTGTAAAAAGTTTACAATCCATAAGGCCCAAAATTTGGCAAAATACTAGAGGGATAGAAGGCAAAAAACTATAGTATGCAGATTCAGAAAAAATATATTCAAGAAGATCTTGAAGGCTTCTGGCTTCAGACATAGAATTAATTATATCCTCCTCCAGTGGCAGCGAATCCGTTGACGAGAGCGAGTGCGTTACTGATTAATTTACGCACATTCTGCACGCGGCCGGTAAGCATGGCGGTAACTTTCCCGCTGGCGTTGAGATCCTGAAAGCCATTGAGGCACGAATCCTGGTCTGTCAGGGCCGCGCTCATCCACGTCTCCACGTTGCTCATCTGAAACTTGAATGTGTTCGGATTTAAGTGCTTCAGCTGCACCAGAGATCCGCTAATCTCGTACGTCGCGTCCCTGAAATTCTCAATGCAATCCTTAAGCGCTGCGCTTTCTCTTTCACTCATCATCATCATTCCTCTGGCTTTGAGGCCGGCGGCCCAGACGGAAACGTTGCGGGCATTAACGAGGCTCACCGTCACGGCCGCCTTCACGAGATCGCTCTGCTTGGCCTTCAGAGACCCCGCGTAGGAAGAGAGGGACGAAACGCAGAGCTGCGGATACAGAGTCACATTGCATGAAGTTTTGATCAATTTTGCCGTGTCTGTGTGGTTGTAGTACGATCCATTCACGTCCGCCGTTGCTCCTGCTGAAGCCAGTATCACAACAAATACGATAACAGAAAGCATATTAGCTGCTCGAGACGTATTCATAACGGGATAACGAATAAGATTTAGGACGAGGCGAAGGCGAATGCAGCGACGGAAGAGAATTGCAGGCGCTATATGTGATGGATCCTTCTTGCTTCGCGTTGCCATAAATAGGTAAGTTCGGAAGATTATGGAATTTGCTAATCCACCGCTACATGTGATTGTGGCCGCGATGGACGCTTTTCTATGTATTTTATTATTTTATCATTCGCTCGCATTCGGTTGGGGCGGCCTAAAGTCGGTGACTCACTGTATTTGATTTTAATAATCTCATGTAGAATCCTTCGTGGTTTCTCCACTCTCTCAGCATCATTCTATGAGGATCTTTGGCGCCTGGTCGTCAAATTCATAAAATTTCGCCCGGAGATTCGATTCTATCCAGATGGTATGATGGTGTTGAAAAGACTTTTCATCTGTCTTTTCACCACTTTCCGCTCTCTTTGACTGCGGGTGAAGGAAACCCGTGAATGAAGGGAAAAAATAGACTATGCCAACCAAGCTACATGGACTCAGTGGTGTGTTGAATACAGGCATTCACACCATAGCTACCCAAGTCGGCCGAATCGGATAAATGAATTCGGAAATTCGGCCGATTCGTTTCGTTTGATTCGGCCGAATTCTCTGTGAAATTCGATTTCGATTCATCTGCACACAGGTCTAGGTTTTTGGGGAGCACGATGGTTATCAAATTAGGCCAAATCGGATAAACGAATTCGGAAATTAGCCAATACGTTTGGTTTGATTCTGTCGAATTCTTTATCTGCACACAGTTTTAGGTTTTTGGGTAGTATAATGATGTGAAAATTTTTAGGGTTTTGATAAGGGTGTAGTTTAAAAGTTTTAATTTTTTTTTTTGTTTTTTGGTAGTGTTTTTAGGGTTTTTAGCATGTTGAATCTATTTATGCATTTAGAAATGCAATTTAAACGATATAAAATAACCATTTAATTCAAATTTACATCATCAAATTCAGGTCAAAAAACCCAAAAGATAAAACATTTAACCAACACCTTTGATAAGAGTTGAAAAGATGAATCCGCTGCTATCGCTTCTGTTCACAACCATCAAATGGGTTGTAGTGTTTTTTTTGACAATTCTTTACCTTCTCGATAGATTGTGTAGTTGGCAAAGTATAATAATGAATTTATGTAGATTTTTTTTGAAATGAAAAGATCTTTCCTCAAACTTTTTTCAATTTCCTATGGTAATCAAATTTGAATCCAATTTCGAATTCAAAATTCAAACTTGATAACTATTTTCCATATCATATCATAATCAAATTCAAACATAGTAACTATGATTCACACGAACAGACTGTGAAAATCAGCGTGTCAAAGGTTGGGGCAATGATCTCAGATTTGTTAAAATCACTATTAAAATCGCAAGTATCTTATAACATTGACCCTCAAATTCGAAAACAATAACATCCTGAGATAAGCGGATATTATAATAAAAAAACAGAGATGGATTTAGTTGTCAAAACGATGCTCATTTAAATATATGAGAAAATAATTAGATTTAGTTGTCAAAATGATGTTCAATTTAAATAAATATATGAAATTTAACGTGGCATAGTTGAAAACATTAAATTTGTCATTTATTTATTAATATATTATTAATTTATAATTAATTTAAAGAATTATTTTATGAATGATAATAATAATTATTAATGTTTATTGAAGTTATTATTGGTTTACTGAATCTTAAGAAGATAGAATTATTTGATTTACTTTATAATTTTATTTTTGTATTTGAAAAGTTTTAAAAAAAGTATTCCTAAATCATCATAGTTTTGATGAGTTAAAGGTTACTAAGGTCTATATTGTGATACATATTTTGAAATTGAGATTTAATGTGTGTGTAAACATGACATTTTAACAGAAAATGATTTTTCATGGCCAACCCTCTTAATGTTACAAAGGGAACAAATTCTTAAGCCTTTTTTCACTATGGAGTTTGTGAGATTTTTTTATATTTTAACAATGTTAATTTCTTCTTTACATTAATTAAAACATAGAGATACTTCTTATAGATTAAGGTGTATCATTTCCTTATAGTATTTTAATTTTCCTTTATCTTCTAGTTTTTTACGGGACCACAATTTCTCCTTAAATTTAGATGTAATAATATTAATAATATTATTGTTATTCTTCATAGTGATCTTTTTCTTAATACCAGAACCCTTCAACCCAAGATTTGATATCTTTATGCCACTGCCAACTTCACTTGTATTGAGAAATAAAACTTGTAAACATGAAAGAAGTAGTTCTATATATTTTTTATTTTCCAAAAAAATTATATTTTATAATTCACTTCAAAATAAAAAATCTTATATACAAATATTAGGTTTAATAAAATGTTTTCATACAAATATTAGGTTTAATAAAATGTTTTCATGTTTTTATACTTTAGATTAAAATTAACCCAATAAAAAAAATAGGTTTTTAATAGATTAGAGTTTCAACTAAAGATAAGTTAAGACATAGGATTTACACACAATTGAGAGAGAACTAATTCATGTAGAGTTGAACTCGAACAACACGTAGAGTCCCCATAGTCATGCAAAACAATTTCATATAATCATGCAAAACAAATTCGTACATTCATATAGTGGTACGAACATATCAATACAATCCATATAGAAATGCATTATAGTCCGTACAATGAGGCTATATAGTTTGTATAGGAGGTTGTATTTTCTCAACAAGTCTGTGTAGCTCAACTTATGGTGATTTGTTGACCATGTAGCTATTTCTTTTTAGTATAATGTGGAGGTTTTTTTTTTAAAAGTGTTTTCAAGAAATGAAAAGTTAAATTAGTTGTGCATGTGTGAAATATTTTTATTCTTATGTCATTTGATTTTCAACTATTGTGTGATGGATGTTATGGCTTGAAATTTAATTTTTACAATAATTAAGTTTAACAAATTATTTGTTTATTTGAGATCATAATGTTCCATTAGTCATCTGGGGATGAAATTTTTACATAGTATCGAAACTAACTTCATTGATTGAGATTCTCAAGGATTTGCAGTGGTAAATCAAGTACCAAAAAGAAGGACAAATAGTTAGGGGGTTTCAAAGTTTTTATTTTCATATTTTTGAGTTTGTTATTAGATCTCATATATGCATCAAATATCCTCAGGTTTGAGGATAGATTGGACGGTGCCTCGAATTTCTTATCATGGAAGGTGAGTGTTACACTCTTACTAGAAGATAATGATATCTGAGATATTGTAAATGATGTTTTTCTTTGACTTGCAGATCCGTAACAGTTGGAAGCTCACAAGAAGATGGAAGTAGCACATGATGTTGGATTCCATAAAGGATCATTTGGTCCCTCATATATATGAGAAGAAGAGAGAGAAGGATATGTTTAATGTCTTGGTCAACCTCTACCAAAGTGAGAACATAAATAAGAAGATGATATTGCAGAACAAACTGAGATCCATAGAGATGACCAAATCAAACTCAGTAACAAGTTAACTTATGAAGGCCAAACAAGTTCATGATCAACTTGCAATAGTTGGGGAGAATGTTGTAGATGAAGTGTTAGTGAATATCACACATAATGGATTCTTGGCTTCATGGGAACCATTTGTCAAAGGTATTTGTGCTCAAGAGAACCTTTCTAACTTTGAGAGGCTATGGGATGACAATATCTAGGAGGAGATTCAGATGGATTCAAAGGCCAACAAGAAGGGTGGGGATGAGAACCTAGCTCTATTTGGTCAATGAAATAAGTGTACAAGTAAAGGTCCCAAGAAGGGTAAGGAAAAGAGTGAGGAGTCAACCTCACAACCAAAGAAGAAAGAATTGAGTAAAATCAAGTGCTTCATTTATCATAAGCAATGTCATTATGCATCATAGTTTTCAAAGAAGAAGAAGGGTAAAGAGAAGTGACAATAGACACATGTAACAACCTCTATGGAAACTTAGATGAACGAGTTTGTTGTCGACTTTGAGAATGATTTATCGTTGGTATCTTACCTATCTAGCAACATGATTCCAAGGAATGTGTGGTATGTAGACAGTGTGATCCAGGTGGACATTGGTGCTCACCCACCTCTTCCACGAACTCAACATGGTTCTCCATCTTGAAATATTTTTAATCTACATGTTTTTGAAGTCCTAAAATTCTAGGGTTGTTTTAAAGCCTTAAATGATGTCTTTTGGCCATTTGGGGGCTTGGGGTGGTCATGGCCTACCAACAACTATACTTCTCAAATAGATATTCCCATCAAGATACCGTGCATCCCAAACAGATGTTGTATTCAAAATTTACACCCCCGGGAAGTTTATGTACTAATTAGCCACCTCGGGGCCCACAATCCTTTTGGCGCTTAATCTCCTAGAGTAAGGGTTTTGGATCATTAGGGTTTTTACCTTTTAGGGTTTAGTAATTTATGTTAAAAGGCCATTTTCATGCTCTTGTAATGTCTTCATGTGATTGAACATAGCTGACACCTCTCTCTTCGGAGATAAGCTACCACCATTCTAGGTAGTCTGTATTTCTTTACATTTTAAAGTTTTTTCCTATTTCATTCATTAATAGAATTTGGGTTTCATTGTATTATTGTGCTCTCTACAATATTTCTCTATGCGTGTTACATTTGTATTCTTGTCTTTCATTTCATTCTCTATACAATCTAGATAAGTGGTATTACATAAATACATGTTCTTTGTTGTTTCTTAGTGCATGTCCTTGATGAGGTCAGGGTATAGAGAGTTGGTTCTCAAGCTAATTTCACTTGGGAAAGATCACTCTTGCAAGCTAAAGCATACTACCATGGAGGAAAAAACAAGATATGATAGAGCATGATGTCCTTTCAAGTTGTTGCTCGAGGAAGCTCTTGTGCAACAGAGGAACCAAATGATGGACAATTTTTCCCAGATCCTTCAATGACTATGAATGGCGGTCGAGGAATCTTCAATAAGCAACAATTTTGGAGGTGTGACACCATTCAAGGTATAAGCTAACTTTGACATTCCTTTATTTGAGGGCTATATAGATGTAGATGATTTTGAGAAATGGTTAAATTTGTTAGAAGGTTATTATTTTGTTCAAAAAAAATCCGACATCGAAAATATCACATTCACACTCCTTAAAAATCTTCCCCATGTCAAATATTCACGGGAAAACTATTGGGAGGCACGTAATGGAGATGATTCTACAAAATTTGTGACACAACCCACTTGGGCAACCTTTGTTGATCTCATCAAGGAGGAATTCCACCATATTGGAAACTATGATGATCAGTACATGAGATGGACAACTCTACATCATGAGAGAGACCAGATCGTGTCAGAGTACACCAATATATTCCATACCTTTTTCTCAATGTTGGGTATTAAGGACTCCAATCCACAATTGGTTTTGAATTACCACAGTGGCTGATACATCCAAACATAGATGCATTTATAGGATATCTCCTCACTGGGATCCACTAATCAATATGTTGTCAAAATTGAGAAAAACTTAAGAAAAGGACTAAGTGGGAGTTTGGGTGTGCAAATCCGCCACAAAAGAAGCATGGTAAAGGTGGCCTTAACTCACAGAAAAAAGAATAGAGCAAGGAGAGTGAACCTCAAGACAACCAACCCAAGACATAGACAAAGAAGGGTAACATGAAGTTCAAGGACACTAGAAAGTGGCGTGAGTTCCAAAAAATACCTTGGTACAAAAATGATGAATTCCGCTTGAAAAAATCATTGTCGATTGAGCTTAAATAAAAAGAACTGGACTCGGGCTCAAACTCCAATTTAGAGAAGGATAATGGAAAGTGAATCATTGATGTAGAACCCAGTGCTACTGATTAGTAAACTTCCATGGATATTCCATTGGAATAGTTCATCACATCAAATCTTATACTATGATGAAATATTAGATTACAAAATTTATTTCCTTAGATCCTAGATTAGTTATTACTAGCATATTGCTCAGATTTATGAAAATAAATAAATGTATTAATGTTAATAAGATCATGCAAGCATATTTTTAAATCTAGAATATTTCTAGTTCATGCTCATGATCTAAACTTAAATACGATTGTGTATCTAGCATATTTTTAAATCCAAGAAAATTTAGATTCTTCCCTCTTTCTGATGTGGGATAGATTTTGTTCTCATATAATCAAATGCTAGATTTCAAAATTACTTGCATCATGATCTAAACATAAATAAGATTGAATGTTTCTAGCATATTTTTAAATCTAGAAAAATTAGTTCATGCTCATAATCTAAACTTGATTAAAAGTGTATCTAGCATATTTTTAAATCTAGAAAAGCTAGTATGTGCTTCGTAAGAAACTAGTGNAAGAGTTTGAAAATATACCCAAAAAAATAAGGGGAGGTTGAACCTTCCTTATTCTGTCCCCAAAGATATACCATTTTAGAATATGATAAACTTATTTATGAGTTCTATATTTCGAAATGATTGATTGAACAGTTGAAAATTTATATAGACACTGGTTGAGTAACCCTTCTATAAATAGAAAAGGCTTAATTAAAAATTTGATCAAACAAAACTTCAATTTTGCTACAAGTACATATTTCAACTACTGAGTAAAGCCTCAAAAAGTTGTAAGATGTTGTGCAAGCAACAATAGTGAGGAGAATACAAGATAGTACATGTATTTGTGTCTAGAACTCATAGCTATATATTAGATAAACAATTCACGTGGAGGAATGGGTATCTATCCTGTTTATATTTTTCAACTAAAACATAACTAAAGCATATATTAAACTAAAGAATTAAACAATTGTAGATTGATGTGAAAGCTCAACAATACTAACCTGATCTAATAAATGTATTTTTGTCTAAATCCTAAGTACATGTTCTAAACCATTGATGTAAAGAAAGGGGACTCAAAAAGTTATATTGTGCACATGAAAACCATTGATGTAAAGAAAGGGGACTCAAAAATTTATATTGTGCACATGAATCATTCAAAAGGGAAAAAAATAAAAGAGAAATTTTACATCTGTAATGTAACTAAACAATTTGAAAAAAACCGAAAAAAATAAGCATGTTCAACACAAATAATTTAGTATTCCAAACAAGGATACACATTGAAACCTACTAACAATCTAGTCAACCTTTCAAGAGCATAACACAATGTAGGTCTAGCCATACATCTCATGTGCTATTGAGAAGATGTAGTGCCGAGAGGAATTTCTACCACCCTACGAATGAAATGAGGCCAATCTTTTGTCATACCCAACATTCACCATGCACACCATCATTGGTCACATGCATAAACAAATTCAACAAAAAATGTACACATTGAAATCTAACTGCAATATAGACAAGCTTTAGAGTGCTTAATCTACCTAATATAGGTGTTTCCATACATAGCATGTGTTACTAAGTAGATATGGCACTAGGAAGAATGTTGACCACCCTATGAATGACCCAATCATGCTAAGCTTTGGACAGACCCAATACACACCTTGCACCCAATCGCCATTTTCATGCATTAATAGATTCATGAGTAGATTATAGAAAAGACTTGAGAAGAAATTTTTGATATTGTTTAAGATTGAACCACCTCCATTTNTTATCAAATTAGGCCAAATCGGATAAACGAATTCGGAAATTAGCCAATACGTTTGGTTTGATTCTGTCGAATTCTTTATCTGCACACAGTTTTAGGTTTTTGGGTAGTATAATGATGTGAAAATTTTTAGGGTTTTGATAAGGTTGTAGTCTAAAAGTTTTAATTTTTTTTTGTTTTTTTAAGTTTTTTTAGGGTTTTTAGCATGTTGAATTTATTTATGCATTTAGAAATGCAATTTAAACGATATAAATAATCATTTTATTCAAATTTACATCATCAGATTCAGGTCAAAAAAACCCAAAAGATAAAACATTTAACCAACACTTTTGATAAGAGTTGAAAAGATGAATCAGCTGCTCTCGCTTCTGTTAACAACCATCAAATGGGTTGTGATGCTTTTTGAAAACTCTTTACCTTCTAAATAGATTGTGTAGTTGACAAAGTATAATAATGAATTTATGTCGATTTTTTTTTTAAATGAAAAGATCTTTCCTCAAACTTTTTTCAATTTCCTATGGTTATCAAATTTGAATCCAATTTCGAATTCAAAATTCAAACTTGATAACTATTTTCCATATCATATCATAATCAAATTCAAACATAATAACTATGATTCACACGAACAGACTGTGAAAATCAGCGTGTCAAAGGTTGGGGCAATGATCTCAGATTTGTTAAAATCAGTATTAAAAATCGCAAGTATCTTATAACATTGACCCTCAAATTCGAAAACAATAACATCCTGAGATAAGCGGATATTATAATAAAAAAACAGAGATGGATTTAGTTGTCAAAATGATGCTCGGTTTAAATATATGAGAAAATACTTAGATTTAGTTGTCAAAACGATGCTTCATTTAAATACATGAGAAAATAATTAGATTTAGTTGTCAAAATGATGTTCAATTTAAATAAATATATAAAATTTAATGTGGTATATTATTAGTTGAAAACATTATATTTGTCATTTATTTATTAATATATTATTAATTTATAATTTATTTAAAGAATTTTTTTAATGAATGATAATAATAATTATTAATATTTATTGAAGTTATTATTGGTTTAAGGAATTTTAAGAAGATAGAAAATTATTTGATTTATTTTATAATTTTATTTTTGTATTTGAAAAGTTTAAAAAAAAGTATTCCTAAATCATTATAGTTTTGATGAGTTAAAGGTTACTAAGGTCTATATTGTGATAAGTATTTTGAAATCAAGATTTAATGTGGGTGTAAACATGACATTTTAACATAAAATGATTTTCATGGTCAACCCTCTTAGTGTTACAAAGGGAACAAACTCTTAAGCATTTTTTCACTATGGAGTTTGTGAGATTTTTTTATATTTTAACAATGTTAATTTCTTCTTTACATTAATTAAAATATAGAGATACTTCTTATAGATTAAGGTTTATCATCTCCTTATAGTATTTTAATTTTCCTTTATCCTCTAGTTTTTTATGGGACCACAATTTCTCCTTAAATTTAGATGTCATAATATTAATAATATTATTATTATTCTTCATAGTGACCTCTTCCTTAATACCAAAACCCTTCAATCCAAGACTTGATATCTTTATGCCAATGCCAACTTTACTTGTATTGAGAAATAAAACTTATAAACATGAAAAAAGTAGTTCTATATATTTTCTATTTTCCAAAAAAATTCTATTTTATAATTCACTTCAATTTTTTTTTTATATATAAATATTAAGTTTAATAAAATGTTTTCATGCTTTTATACTTTAGACTAAAATCAACCTAAAAAAATAAAGTTTCAACTAAAAATATAAAAATAAGTTAATACATGGGATTTACACACAATTGAGAGAGAACTAATTCATGTAGAGTTGAAATCGAACAACACGTAGAGTCCCTATAGTCATGCAAAACAAATTCATACATTCATATAGTGGTACAAACATATCAATACAATCCATATAGAAAGGCATTATAGTCCGTACAATGAGGCTATATAGTTTGTATAGGAGGTTGTACTTTCTCTTTTTTTCCATGAAAAAATTTCACTCGAATTTATATTAAGTATAATTCCTTTACATACTAAAGCTACAGCTGTAGCGATTGTAATCCAGACAAAACAAATAAATCTGTTCCCATACAAAATAAAAACTGTCTCCACTGTCAATAACAAAAAAACGCCCAGAATGCAGAAGTCGCCCAAATCGCTGGAGGTTGGCGAAGAAACTGCATCAATGATTCGAATCAGAGAGCCATATCTATCAACTCCCAACTGTGAGAACTATGACACCAAACTGTAGTTGCAATCACAGTCAAAAACAAAAAACGCCCAGGATACAGAGACTTCCATATCGCTGGAGGATGGAGATAAAGTCTGCATTCTTGGATTTGATCAGAGAGCTATTTCAATCATCTCCCAACTGAGAAAACTATGGCACCATACTGAAATTGTAAAACAGCAGGACTAAAGGTGTTCTCAATCTCCTTCGAAGAGATTGTAGGAGGTAACTGGACTTTCAAAATCATTATCACAATGGTAGACAGAGAGCCTACCAACCACGACACTTAGTGCCCTCTTTGATAGAGCGTCAGCAACCCCATTATGAACCCTGGGAATATGGCAGAACTGTATGTCGGAGAAGTTTTTCACCAGCATCCTCGTTTTCAGTTTCCAGCCTTCTAAGTGGAAAGAATTGAGCTTACTGTTTTGATTAATCCAGTCTATGACAAGTTTTGAATCTCCCAAAACAAGAATATGGTTTAAAGACCAAAAATTAGCAAGTGAAAGTGTGACCCATAAACCCAAGAGCTCTGCTTTGTTATTAGTTCCAGCTCCGCAATTTAGAAACCAGCTTGTAGTCCTTGACTGATGGGCTCTGAAAGTGCCACCTGCCCCACAACAGAGACCGTTGGAGAGAGCAGCACCATCAAAGAAAACGAGAATAGTGCCATCCGTCCCCTGGAAATCAACAACTCTGTTTTGAAACACCTTTTGGGAGGTCGGCTGCCAATTGAAGTTTGAGAGAATTTTGTGGATGACTGCTTGACAAGAGGGAGGCCGTCCCTCGAAAATAGTCGGGTTTCTCTCAATCCAGATCCACCAACAGACTGTGGCAGCCAGGGAGATAGGGGACGATTTGTTTTTATGCCAATCTGCAAAACACTCAAGGACAAAATCGCCCTTCCAGACCAAGGTAAGAGACATAAATTGTAGTAAGCACGTCCAAACATTCACAGTGAATTCACAATGGATCAGAAGGTGATTTAAATCTTCTGAGGCTGAGGAGCAAAGAGGGCAGCGGCCAGGGCCCTGCCAGCCTCTTCTTTGGATCGCCTCCCAGGTGAGCGGTCTGTTCTTAAAGCAAAGCAAAACAATTTTTTTTAACTTAAGTGGAATGGGCCAATTCCAAAGAGAAAGAAGCAACGGGCTCGCTTGATTACAGTCAACCGTTTGGTGGAGAGCCACATAGTCATTACTTACTGTCAAGATACCAGAACCATCCCCCCGGGCCCACAGTAGAGAATCAGGGAAATCGACTAGCGAGATTCCAGCCGCTTTCAGAGCTCTAGTATATGAATCCCACTCCCTTGCAATCGGTTGAGGAAGTTGAAGAGCGCTGCTAGTGCACTAGCGGTCCTGGAGAAAACCATTGTTTGCAGCCACCTTAACCTGTGCAAGACAGTGGAGGTTGTACTTTCTCAACAAGTCTGTGTACAATGTAGCTATTTCTTTTTAGCATAATGTGGAGGTTTTTTTTTAAATTTTTCCAAGAAATGAAAAGTTGATTTGAATGATAAATTACTTGTGTATGTGTGAAATATTTTTATTCTTATGTTATTTGATTTCCAACTATTGTGTGATTGATGTTATGGCTTGAAATTTAATTTTTACATTAATTAAGTTCAACAAATTACTTGTTTACTTGATATCATAATGTTTCATTAGTCATCTGGAGATGAAATTTTTACATAGTATCGAAACTAACCTCTTTGATTGAGATTTTCAAGGATTTGCAGTGGTAAATCAAGTACCAAAAAGAAGGACAAATAGTTAGGGGGTTTCAAAGTTTTTATTTTCATATTTACGAGTTTGTGCTTAGATCTCATATATGCATCAAATATCCTTGGGTTTGAGGATAGATTGGATGGTGCCTCGAATTTCCTATCATGGAAGGTGAGTGTTACACTCTTACTAGAAGAGAATGATATCTGAGATATTGTAAAGGATGTTTTTCTTTGACTTGCAGATCCGTAATAGTTGGAAGCTCACAAGAAGAGGGAAGTAGTATATGGTCTTGGATTCCATAAAGGATCATTTGGTCCCTCATATATATTAGAATAAGAGAGAGAAGGATATGTTCAATGTCTTGGTCAACTTCTACCAAAGTGAGAACATAAATAAGAAGATGATATTGCAGAACAAACTGAGATCCATAGAGATGACCAAATCAAACTCAGCACCAAGTTAACTTATGAAGGCCAGACAAGTTCATGACCAACTTGCAATAGTTGGGGAGAATGTTGTAGATGAAGTGTTAGTGAATATCACACATAATGGCTTCTTGGCTTCATGGGAACCATTTGTCAAAGGTATTTGTGCTCAAGAGAACCTTTCTAACTTTGAGAGGCTATGGGATGACAATATCTAGGAGGAGATTCAGATGGAGTCAAAGGCCAACAAGAAGGGTGGGGATGAGAACCTAGCTCTATTTGGTCAATGAAATAAGTGTACAATTAAAGGACCCAGGAAGGATAAGGAAAAGAGTGAGGAGTCAACCTCACAACCAAAGAAGAAGGAATTGAGTAAAATCAAGTGCTTCATTTGTCGTAATCATTGTCATTATGCATCATAGTTTTTAGAGAAGAAGAAGGGTAGAGAGAAGTGACAATAGACACGTGTAGAAACCTCTATGGAAACTTAGATGAACGAGTTTGTTGTCGACTTTGAGAATGATTTGTCGTTGGTATCTTACCT
>SNQJ01S0013091.1:8074-22358 GCA_010110895.2 Picea sitchensis | reverse complement strand
AGTTGGTCTCATACTCACATGACACGGGGTCGATTCTGACCCACTACCACTATAACCTCCAGGTTCCATACCTATGCCCCTTCCGCATGCATGGGTAAATCGGGGGGATTTGAACTCGAAACCTCATCGAACATAACACTTCATATCACGACACTTGCCAATTGAGTTGTCCCCCTGGGGATAACTCTGAATGTGATGTTATAAATACTAAAAGAGGTGATTTATTTTTATAACTTGTTGATTTAACTAAAGAACCAGAGGGGTCACATTTTATTATGGACTCAATGATCTTATCAAAAGACTAATTACAAGAATAGTTGGATGCCTTAAAATTTTCTTGGGCCAATGAATTTAATGACTCAATTGAATATTTTGAAGAATAAGTGGAAAGGTGGTTAATCCGATATGTGAACAAAAATGAAGATATTGAAGAGACACTTCACCAATTGAGCCTTGACCTTAAAAAGATAGAAAACGATTTATTTGAAACCAAGACTAAACATAAGATAACAATTTCTCCTATGCAGGAGTATATTGAACAATTGTTGATAAAGGACTTGGTTAAAATAACCAAAATAGATCAATAGGAAGGTCATAATACTGTTATTCCACCTCCAACCAAACAACCTATAAAAGACACATCAACAAGTAGACAACATCTTCTGATATTCCATCATATTAAGTCAAATAGTCACTTTATTTTTCTTTCAAATCTTTTTCCTTCTTAGTTAGTAGCCATTCAACCTTTCTTGTTTCAAGATTTGTGAAAACCAAAGGTTGACCCTTGATTGTGTCTCTTTTCTATCTTCCATGTATTTCTTTAACTTCATGGTATGTGGGAGCTCAATCTCGGTCCTATTTGAAGGGAAAATTCCATTTATGTTTTATGAACTTTACATACATTATTACTTTTAAAACACATCTATTATTTTTTGAGGTTCCCATAGAACTATTCAGGACATTATATTAGTGATTTCTTAGACTTTTAATTTTAAGAATGAAATTTCAAATGTGTGTCTGTCAGAATATTTTTGGATCTTAATTGAATGATCATTCAAAGTTATTTGCCATATGTGGTCCTTATCTTCTTTTCCTTTTCTAAATATTGTGTCCTACTTTGCTTTATACTATGATGGGAATGTCATTGCGTGAAACTATCTATTCTCTTGGTTTATAATCTTGTATAATAGTGTCAATATTTACTTTCTCAAAGATTCTTGGTCCTTTATCAGACATTCTTTGCACATGAATATTCATTTCAATAATAAGCCTAGTCTCCACTCAAGAATTTTTTGTACCCTTGTATTATATTTAAATAAGAGGACTACCACCTCTTTAAAAATGCATGGGGATTTTATCCTCATGATTTTATCTTAAATACCTTAAAATAGTCTTTTATATTAACAAGATTCATATGAAATGATCCATTTGAGTCAAACAACCATGCCTCATGATCTACATGTGTGCTTGAATAAGCCAAGTACACATCCCCTGCTTCATCTACAAAGGTTTTTTCTTATGTAGAAAAGGCATCATCAAATCCCTTCCTTCTCTCAACACTTTTTTATTTACATTATTTCCTGTAATGCCCTTGTTTTTCACATCTCCAACATACCTTTACAAATTTTCTAGGAGATTTAGGTCTTCCCCTAGATTTGGATCTACCACTCGAGGAATTATTATTATTTATTTTTTGAGAGCGTCCACTTGCAAATAAGGCATGTGTGTTCTCGCTTTCCATGTTTTTCATCCTCGTCTCCTCTAAAAACAAGGTTGAGACTACATCATAAAAAATTAAAGTAGTTACATTACTACCTATGGCCACAACCAGACTATCCCATGAGTCTGGTAAAGAGCACAATAAATTGATACACTTATCTTCATCAAAAATCTCAATATCAATAGATTCTAACTAACTTACTACAATATTGAAGGTGATCAGATGCTCTGTCACCGAGTCTCCATCTTTCATCCCGAGATTGTACAACTTCTTCCACAGGAATAATTTGTTTACTAGGGACTTAAATTGATACAAAGCCCCTGACTTATTCTATAATTACTTGGTTGTATATTCCCTTGACACATTTAGTAATACTTAATTTTTTAGACACAACCAGATTGTGCTCTTCACCTTCCAATCCAATTTTTCCCATAATTTTTTTGACAATTATGTAGGTGCAATATATGGATCAATAGTTACCCATTGATCTTTATCTACCAATAAATATTCCATCTTGAGCTTCCACAACTCAAAATTTTATCGATTAAATTTTTCAACCTCTATTTTTTAATTGCTCACATATTTTTTTCATCACAAGAATTGATACCATAGAGCTCCCACTATAACAAGGTTTATCGTAGACCTGAACCAAACCCATGGCCACAAAGGCACCCCCCTGAAGCCAATAACCGCTCTAACACTAAGTGTAATTTTTAAACCTTTTATTGTAATGCAATGCACACACTGATTCTTAAAAATTAAAAAAGAACACAATTGCAATCATACACATACATAGAATTTACCATGGAAACCCAAACTAAAAAACCAACAACATATTTAGAGCCACACCTCTAAATATTATTCATCATCTTCCAACTTCATTGTTTACAATGCAATATATATATATATAGCATTAAAAACTGCTAATCCATTGGCCTAGATCATACTAAAACCCTAATTTATTAATCGGAATTATAAAACCATGGTCTAAGACAAAAAAAATTCCATGCACCAAAAACAAAAACTATGTGCTGAAAACCACTAAAAACAAATGCAAAAACCGCCCCCAAAAAATTAGAGGGCTCTGCCCCCCTGCAACCCCCTAGACATGGGGGTCTAGCACCCCCCTGTGACTCCCCCACTGCACTCAGTGCAATGAATCACACGTGCAATTGGTCATGCAGGGAATATAACACATACCAAACATTCTTCTCTCTCTCTCTCTCTCTCTCTCTTCTCTCTCTCTCTCCCTATTTTGATTTTTCCATTTTATATAATTATTTTTTCTCTCTTTGTCTAATTTCTTTGTTTTTTCACTTCCATTTTTCTTTAAAGTTTATCTAACCTTCATTAATTATCAAATTACATTTGCAATCACTGATTCTTACATCCATTCACTTGTTTGGATCCATTTCAAATAAAATGCAGAGGCACCCATGTAGGTGAGGTAAATATATCTTTATATTCTTCCACTATCTTGTCCACCTACTTCTACTATGTAAAGATACCACACTTAGAGGCCCCAACGACCATGGTGATATTATGTTCACCTTCCAACATAATCATGAAGAGGATACTCTACAGGTCTTAGAGATTACTTTCCTATATTGTTTTGTTGATATCAAAGAGACTATGGTAGCAGAAATACCTCTAGTACCCTATAGAGTTGACCTCCCAAATCAATAATGGAACTATGGGGCCTAGACTTGTAAAGAACATGATTCTTCCACATATATGGTTGTCCTAAACTAAATTCACAAACTTCAAGCAAGGAAACATCAATTAACGCCTAATATTTGAAGCGATTAATGTCATAGTGTAGGAAACATTACAAACTAACATGGATGTCTCATCCTTGGCTCAACTAGCATATGGTCTATGAATGGGGGTGCAACGTCATCGATAACTTCAACCTCTTCATTACCTTTGTTGAGATCAAGTTCTTCTAGTTGACATTGTCGATAATGAAATATAATGGAGTCCCCTTCATCCATATCTGTGAGTGGAAGAGGTGTTCACCATCCTTGGGAGCCTCTAGTTCTTATGGTTGGATCTTTGTGGTGGAAATTGTAACACTAGGTTTTTCATCGATGATATGTTTTCCCTTATCTAGCTCTAGATTAAATTCCAAACTAGAATCCATTTTTTAAGCTTTCAACCTAGCTAGCAATGACTACTTGAAGCAGCATTCATGAGTCTTGTGCCAAAGGTTTTTATGGAACTCACATGTCTTCCCACTATCCTTCTTTGACTACCTATTACCCTTCTTTGTTTGTATCTTGGATTGGTTTTCCTAAGGTCAGCTATCCTTGCTATGCCATTTTTTCTATGAGTTAAGATTACCTTTGCCATGCTTCTATTGTGATGGATTATAGACCTAAACTGCCTCTTACTATTCTACTTAATCTTTTGTTTGATCTTGACAACATAATGATAAGTAGCTCCCAATGTGGATTTGTCCATGAACTCCACCTCTATTTGGATATACCTGTGTAGACCAGTATAGTATTTTAGAATCAAGTGTTATTGAAGTCTTTGATATGAAACTTTGAGTGCAAGGTATGGAATATATTGGTGTACTATGAGATCATCTAGTCTCTCTCTTAGAACAAATTTGTCCATCTAGTGTATTGGTCATTGTAGTTCCCAATAGTGTAGAATTATTCCTTGAGGGTAATAACAAAAGCCACCCAAGTGGTTTATATCCTAAATTTTATCGACTCATCTCTATCATATTGCACATAGTAAGTGTCCCAACAATCATTGAGACCGAGAAGGGACTTAAGGAGAACGAAGATGATCTTTTCACTATCAATTTTTTTAATATAGTAATAACCCTCTAACAAACTTAACCATTTCTCCAAAGTATCTACATCTAGCTAGAATTCAAAGGTATGATGACCTTTGTCACAAAAGGGCTTCCTCTAAGCAATAACTTAATTGGATATCCATTTTCCCTTTGTTTTAGGGAATCCTACTCTAAACAAATAGACACACACTTCTATGCAGCTTTTTATTTGTGATAACACACAATCCAACATAAAAATTTCATAGCTATTATTTCCCTTTCATGTGAATCATAACACCCACATACAAACTTAGATATGTATACAAATAAGCTCATCTCCAAATCCCTTATTAAAAAATATAATCACATAAAAAAAACACATAAAAAATTATATACATATACAGATAAAACCATCTAAATTACCATCACAATATATCATCATGTTGGAAAGGCCCTTCACCACTGTATGTAATAAAACCAATATTCCTATTTTCCACACCTACAAACAATGGAGAGTTCATAATAATGGAGAAGCACTAAACCCCAATAATTTGCTATTTTTTTTCATTTGTGGGTTGAAACTAACTTTCTATTTATCAAAAGTGGACGTTTGCTTTAAATCCCTTGTAAGCAATTCAAATTCACCTATTAAATTAAACCCCAACGTTTTGTAGGTCATATAGTTTTTTATTTTTCAAATGTTTTTTTTCACTATTTTACTAAACATTGTATTTGGATGGAATATGGCAATATAAATTTGTAAGAAATTATTATTTTTTGCGTTTGAAATCCAGTTTTGAATGTAAATATGGATTCAACATGCTTAAAAACCGTGAGACATTTGAATTATTCATAAATAATCACTCAAATCTGTAAATCTAACAATTCTCCCCCAAAAAATAACCATTAATTTTATATGGTTTAAACTACTACTTTTTCAAATACTAAATTAGTGAGACATAAAAAGCACCTTTTTTTTTTTTTTTTTTAAGAAATAAACAAATTAAAGCATACACATAAAATTAAACAGAGAAAAAGCAGAAGCCATACCTAAAAACATGCTTGAGTGCAAGTTGTAGACATTATTGGTCTCTCTACTAAATAGGATCTTGGCATAGTTGTCTTCGTTCTGTTTCACAGGTGATGGAAACAGTTGTTCATATTCATGATCTCTGATGATATCTGCCGTAATGCAATTTCTCATCCTCTGTGCGAACTACACACAAGTTAAAAGCCCATCCATATCCATCAACAAATAGGTAGAACATTGAAACTACTAGGGCAAGAAACTCTAGAAATTTAACATGGATTGAGTGGAAATGGAAGAAACGTGTCATCTTAAAGTATCCGAGTTTATATCAATTTAAAGTTAAACTTTAGGAAATCTAAATATTACTGCTGAACAAATAACAAATCAAACAAGCTTGACCTAGGGATTACAATATTCGTGCCGTGGGTAGGGAATAATAAATCTTTAAACTAGTTATAGGATAATAATGTATTAATAGATAATTGGCACGTTCTCATTAAAATATAAAGCTTTAAGCTGCTTATAAAGCTCAGGTCAACAACTGAACAACTATATTATGCTCCAAATATAAAATATGATGCACAATTTCACTTGTGATTTTAACAAATATGAGATCATTGCCCTGAGCCTTGACATGCCGATTCTCACAGTTGTTCATGTGATTTCCTGGAGCCACCACTGGCTCCATGTGGCTTGCTTTGCATAATCTATTATTTGATCAGTAATGCCCTCGCACGCATTCGCTGCCACCGAAGGAGAATATAATCAACTCCATGTCTGAAGCCTTCAAGGACGCCTTGAAATATATTTTCAGTATTTAATAGAATCTGCAGACGGTGGATTTTTGCCTCCTACGTTAAGCCAGATGTTGGGTTTTTTAATATAAATTCTGTACGAATGGCGACATGATGTTCATTAAAATGAATGGTTTGAAAATATTTGTGAATGAATGCATGCTTTTGCTTTATAATGTATAAGAATTTTTTTTTAATTCTGAAAGCCACTTTGGGTCAAAAGTGTAAGTCGATTTGCACCTGGTTTCAATGATATGAAACGGCCCTTATTTACCTTAGTTAAGGACAAACATGTCTGGCCAGCGGCCATTAAAATCTGGTGTCGGGATTCCCTGTTCCTATGATCTCCTCTCTATTTACTTTGATGATGACTGCAAGTGATTTTCCTTACTCCAGTATCAATTTTGTCCACTAGGTTTCCACCTTTCACTTTACTTGAATAATCATTTTATATAACTGTTAATAAACCTATAACTGCTTTAAAAAGAAGTTGTTGTGGAAGATGTCAGTTTACACTGTGCAACAAACACCGGGATTATGATTGGAAGAATATGCTATTGCTGCTTAAGATGGTGTGGTATAAAGAAAGATTTTGGTAAAAAGTTTCAGTATAAGCATTAGCCTCTGAGCCCTTGCACAGCAGAAGCATAAACACACATTAATGGTAAAATAATAAGAAACATTAATAATCACACAATTGAATGTAGGTAATTGGTATTTTTATTGTTTAAAAGAGAATTATAACAACCAAAAATAGGCTTACAACCATCTCTGACACTCTTTACTTGTCTCTACTAACTTAACTTACATGGATTTATAGCATCTTTCCCACAATTACATAAAACTGATCAAATTAATGTGCACACCTATGCATGTTATATTTTGAATTGATTTTGTCTCAACTGAAATATCATATCCTATCCTATCCCTAAGAAATTAGTTAACACCCTTTCAACATTCCTGGAAAATTAGTTGACACCCTTTCAACACCTAGGAGATCTATGTATTTTAAAACATATTTATTTCAATTTTAAATTATTTAAATATAATTTTATTATTTATCATTATAATATTTATAATAATATTTAAATTATTTTTTTTATTTTTTTATCATTTGTCATTAAAATATTTATATAGAAAAGATCATAAAAGTATTTTCATTTACATATATTTGGATTAGATTTTAATTCCAAAAGATTTGTCACACTACCAACCTTTCTAATTTTTTAACTCAACAAAACTATGGTGATCTTGGAATACTTCTCTTAATATTTAAAGTTGATATTAATAATTATTAGGTCCCCGAGGAGTAGGACAGTGGGTGACGAAGTGTGTTGTTAAAGTCACGGGTTCGAAATCTGAGGGGACAAAAAATCTAGCCATGTTAAGGGTTGGTGTGAGTCAGGCAAGGTGCGATCCCCTCGAGTGATTTTGACGACTTAGATGCCCCTCATTCGTGGTTTCTTAATCACAGGTTAGTCCCACATATCATGAACAAACTAACAAACTATATATATATATGAAAAGGCACACTATCCAAAACATTTACATTGATTCAATTTATAAAAATTGATGCATAATAATGGCAGATTTCTAGACCATGTCAAATTTTATTTACATCATCCAAAAATTTATGAAAGCCATAGTTTTTAAACTTTTTAAGAATTGATTTTTTTTTGGAACATTTACTTGAAATTTGGTAAGAAATTCTTAGATCTGTAGATTTGAGTGATTATTTTTGTATAATCTTAGTGTTTTAGAGATTTTTTAGGATGTTGAATCAATTTTTACATTCAAAAATACATTTTAAAAAACTAAAAATAGTGATTTCATACAAATTTATATTACTGTATTTCTGCTAAAAAAATCATTTCATAAATATAGTTAAACAACTCTTCTATAAACTCCCTTTCTAATCTGAAATGCTTCTGGTTGCACTTCTGCTAAAATGAATCTGGAAAGCAGTTCGCAAAAATTGGTCAGTTGGTTCGATTCTACGATATCCACCAAGATGATGTTTAGAGTTTAAAAAAAAAAATTCACAAATGATTTAGAATCAGCCTAAATTCGTATTAGTTTCACAGCGTATATTTCTCTTAATTGCAGATTTAAAAACTGATATTGAAAAATAAATTTGATTATGTTATCAAATCAATTTGATTTATTTTTATTTTAAATACTTTTTGATAGATTTTCTAAAATATTTTTATTTATGACATGATACCTTTCATCTGGTATCTTTATCTTGATGTGAATTATGGGTAATATGTAGATTTCCATAGCAAGTTTGTTAATGATTTTTACAAACATTATTTGTTAATGACTTTGAGAATGTGTCATGCTTAATTTTAAGATGTGGATTGGTGTCTAAAGAATGTTAAATTTCATCTCTTTTTTGTTTATATTTATTTTACATATTTATATTTTTATTATTTTTTAATTTCAATTAAAAAAATTTAAACATTTCTAAACACAAAGTAAAATTATTATGAACATTTGTTTTTATATCTCAATATAATTAATTTCATATAAATTAATTAATCAACTTCAAATATATATATATATAACATGAATTCATATTAAGTGGGCTTTGATATACCATTGGAATGAGAAGCTCAAGGTTGCATTTCTATGTCCAATTGAAATATGCATATTCGAGTTTTACATTTTAAGCATTAAACGAAACTTTCTTTTTTGATGATATATGATTTTGGTACCAGTGGTTTTGGGTTTTGGGTCAACATTGAAGTTATTAATAGAAGCTATGTTGGAGGTATGATTGTACGAAGTCTCTCTTTGGAACATTGGGGCTTTAGATTTGTTTCATCTATTACTAATTCCTTAAGTATATTTATTATGCTAGGTTTACAAATAAACATGTCACATGCAATTTTTTGTATCTAGGTTTATAGGTAAACATGTCACATACAATTTGTATCTAAATGCATTTTCGCAAATATGAGAAAATATTTTTTTTAGATAAAATTGGGTTGGAAAGTATGAACTATGATTGAACACAATAATTAGACTATAAAGATATTTCATTTTGCAACAAGATTTGTTTTAAAAATAAAATGTAGTATTTTTATAGATAAATATAATAGGATAAAAAGTAGATGAATGAAAAATCTTCCTCATAGAAGGATCCAACATCGGACCATGATGGAAAGACACCAAAACTTTTATAGAGAAATATAAGAAGGAAACTACGATTAAGGACTTCACCAAACCCTCTAAAAAGGGTGATATAAGGATATCTATTTATTATTGTTCAAGATAAAGCGTGTACTTGTTGTGGGATATATGGTTGTGTTAGTTAGATGCATTAGGGAGTTATGCATGGTGCAAAATATGAAGAAACAATTGTGAGTAATACAGTAGCTTAGATCCATATTAACTTTGGATCCATTAACCAATGAGAGGGATCCAAAAGAATGAGATGAAAATCTCTCTATGCTTAAAAGATATGAAGTTAACATGAATCTATGTTGGTTTACACACACACACACACACACACACACATATGCTTGGCATTTCCTTTCTACCGATATATATCTTCTAGCAAAAATTGCTTTTGATTTTTTTTCTTCCAATCTTGATATGATTTTATTACTATAGTGTTGTGTGTGTGAATTATTACTATTTCGTTGAAATTAAATTTAGTATTACTTTATTTTTAGCTTTGTATAGAATATTATATTCAAACGGGACGAACATTACAATCTCTTCAATATTGGCTTGTAGAATGCACCTTGCTTCTCTTGGTGTAATAATGAAAGATATATCCATTTCGATCTTACGTATTAAATGTATCTCATTTTTATTATTTATGACACACTTAAACACAATGTAGGTTTGAGAGTGGAGTCCTTTACCCCATTGATGTTTTATCCACTAGAATCACGATGTCCAATACAGTACTTATGTGCATTTAATGTTTGGCCTAACTTAGGCATTATTGTTTCTACAATCTCTTTCTCTTAGTCGTTCATTTTTGACATGGTATCATAATTGACACTGGATTAATCTCTCTAACAAGAGAGGTCTATGAATTATGGATTATAGATTATCCTTTCACCATTAAAGTCTCATCGAGTAGGACATCATTGTGAAGGATTTGTTGTAGCCAGGCAATCATATTAAAGACATGTTATAGTGGTGTGTATTTTGACTAGGGGTCTTGTTATTAGTTATTAGGTTTTGATCAGTGGAAATGACGATGATGGATAGTAGTGCATGATCCAATAGTGTCATGGCTACCAAGGAGAGGATTTTTATGATCACATTTATCGATGTAGCGAGAAAAATTGGCCAACATTATTCTTTCTATGTTGAAGAACTTAAACCATCAATGGAGGTTCCACTTGATTATGATGGGAATTTTTGGAAAATGGAAGGGTAGTGGTAGGAAGGATAAAATTATAAAATCAAAATCATGCTACACATTATTAACAAGCAATTTAAAAAAAAAAAGGAATATTTGCTAAAAATATTAATGTTTCTCCAAGTAAACATTATCACTAACAAGCTCCCATGATGTTTACTTGGAAGAAAACAAACATTTCACGAAGAAAATATGCACCATAATCCTCCTTTAATATGCATTTGAAAAAAAATTGGACTAAGCATGGCCAAATAAGCATTACAATAACTATCCCATAATTTGTTTAATTAAGTAAGTAAAACAATGACAATCAAAGTGAACAAGACCTTTTCCATAATGAGGTGTTAACAATCTTGCAATAGGGGCTCCTTGTTCAAAATGGTACCCTCTAAGAAACCCAAAATATTCCCACAAACCACTTCAGAATCCATAAAGAAAACAAAGGTTTCCATAAATGAACATAGGTACAAGTGATCAAGAATATGGGAGATGATTTCCAATAATGCATGAAAGAAAAATATCTTGACATATAATATGGAAAAGAGACACGATGAAGTTGAGTGATCCGATAAATATGCCATGAAGAAAATAGACACAGATCATCAAGAAAGCCTCAAACAAGGAAACCAAGAGACCTAACTATGGAAATTTTAGCAAGAGGGATGTAAAATTCCCAACAAGTGATCTAAACCACATGGTCTTCCCATGTATAAAAGCACAAAGAGGTAACAAAAAAAATTGTATCAAGAATGATCCACAAAACATTATTACTATGGACATTCAATCAAAATGAGAAATGATAATGTGAAACTACACAATGGATGAAACAAATCAACATTAAGTCCTAAATTAAGTGCTCAAATCCCACCATGACCAAACATCAACCCAAACACATTACGTCTAGATAATGGATACTATTCCAATATTTTACCAACTACCCCTCTTCACTTTTGATCTATAGGAAGAGATATTATCATACCTATTATAATAGAAATTATAATTTCAATACTTGAATGGAGAAAAATAATAATCCTCCCACTATTATTAGGATGTCAATTTGGTTAAGATATGGATGATGAACAATTTGGTTTTGGCTAAATCGAAGGTAAAAAAATCTCATTTTGAACAATAGAAGAATATTTAGAAGAGATATATTCAAATTTTCTCATAATATCAATATTAGTTCCTTCAAATTGAAAGTGTCTAAGGAATCATTATAGGAACTTGCATCTAGTGATGAAGTAAAAAAATCTAAGACTTTATCTCAATGGCCTCATAGGGATAACAAGTGTAGCATTTCATTGGTCGCGCATAGCACATCCACCACCCGCACAACATATTTGATGAAGTAATTTGGAGCCAATCCCTTTAGTATTATTTTCAAAATAAAGCAAAAAATTGCACATGAATAGACAACAATACACAAGAAAAATCGCCATCATAAGATGATTGAGTACTCTTTTTTAAGATGTCAAGTAGTGATTCCTTCTCTATTAATTCTTTCAAAATATTTTTAAATTCATGAATACGAGTTGCCTCAATATTAGTAAAACAATGCATCCAATGCTCAACAATTTCATCATACTTCTATAAAGTGGAAGAAATAAAAATTTACAATTTCTTAAGGCAGACCTCTAATATAACTTTAGCACTTCTTGTGAAAGGTTTTGATTAAGTTGTAATAATATCTAGATTAAGTTGAGAAGTGTTTTTAGCTTGAAGCTCTACAACATATTACTCTTTTAGTAGAAATTTAGGTTTGAGATGGTCTTGCCAAAACCATCTCTAAATTTTTTTAAGGGATTTTATGAAATTTTTTGCAAACCATTTCCAAAGTTCATGAGAATTGAAGTTTTGGAGGTGGGTTTTTATAAGTTTCAATTCTCAACACTTTTAGGGGAAGTTTTGAAAACAATTTTCTAAAACCACCCCCAAAAGTCACCAAAGGTGAACTTTTAAGGGAACTTTGCAAAAAAAACTACCCCTAAACATACTTAAAAAAATGTAGAATTGAACTTTTATGGTTGGTCTTAAAAAATCCCTCTAAATGTACTATAAAATAAGGTTACTAGTGGAATTTTATGGAAAACATCCCCCATAAGTCCTCTTTCTTGAAAAAACACTAAATGTAAAACTATATCCAATTTTTAATAAAATAACTTAGCTACTATAAAAACCAAAACCAAATACTTAGGGTATTTCACATGTCCATAACATTTGTTGTTTAGCCCATGAGCCATATGAGGAACCCTTGGCCATTAAAGAGATCCTACAAAGGGGATATTTGTGATGTGAGTGAGATATAGTAGCCATTTTGTTTTTGGAAAACCAAGGATGATTCTTATTCATTAGAACATTGTCTAGTGCCAAAATATAGAATTTTGTGCCATAAATTTTTCCTATGGGCCTCATTGAATATGCGCAAGGACCTAACCCATCATAGAAGTATTGCATAGGGAATATTTGGCATGCAAGTGGATAAATTTGGGGTTTTTGAGTCCATTGGGATGGAAAAAATACAAGTGTGCAAATCTATAATTCTTGTTTTTATTAATACAAAAATGATGCAAGGGTTGTTGCATGAGAAATAATCAGGGCTTTTTTAATCCCCTAATATGAAAATGTTGCAAGGGTGGTTACATGGATGAAAATAAAATTTTGCAAGTCCATGAAGACATAAACAAGGTAAATGTGGTCACATAGTTGAAAATAAAGGTTTCCAAGTTCAATGGTACAAAAAGGAGGTAATCCTTACATGGGAAAAAAATACGGTTTTAAGATGTTTAGGTGAAAAATAAGGCAAGCAATGGAGGAATTTATTTTTTAATGCTTGCTTGCTAGAAAATTAGGGTTTACCAAGAAGGTATAGATTTAGAGGATACAAGTGCAGTTGCATGGGGGATTTGGGGTTTCCAAGACCACTGAGATAGAAATGATGCAAATTGCTAAAGGAGGTTGCTTGGCCAAAGTTCATGGTTTATGAGTCCACCAAGTAAAAAATAAGGCAAGTACTAGAGGTGGTTTTGAACTGATGGTACTTTGGGTTTCCAACTCTGTCAAGACTTAAATGATGCAAGGGTGGTTGCGTGGTATAAAATCAGGGTTTCTAACTTTGTCGAGATGGGAATAATGCAAGGGTGTTTGCATGGCTGAAAATTCAGGTTTCAAAGTTTGGAAAGATGAATCTAACAAGGAAAGCATTGAGTCACCAAAACTTTTGGTTTCCTATTTCCCTGACACAGAAATGAGGTAAGTGTTAGTGGTAGTTGCTTTCTAGAAAATTACGATTTCTAAGACCACCAACACAGAAACAAGGAGAAGTGTAGTAGAAGTTTTCTTGGGAAAAAAGTGGGGTTTCCAAGTCTATCAAGATAAAAATGAGGAAAACTATTGAATTCAATTGCATGTTAAGAACCTAGGTTTTATCAATCACTTGAGATTTGGAACATTAGGCACATTGATGATGTACCTAGGTGTTTATGGCTTACTCTCTTGTTCTTGTCTTGGGCATCCATTTTTAGCATGGAGAGTTATGGGTTTCATGGATATTTGTTTGTGTTGTTATTAT
>SNQJ01S0013090.1:322195-336933 GCA_010110895.2 Picea sitchensis | reverse complement strand
ACCTCAAGGATTTGCTACCCATCCCAAAGGTTGATGTTGTTGAGAGCATGGAGACATTTTTTGTCATGCACTAGATGATCAATGATCATCATGTATTAATGGATATTCAGTTGGACTTTTCATAATTTATGTATATATATATATATAGCCCAAAGGGGTTGGATCCAATGGTGGAAAGTGAGGAGTTTTTCACCATTTGGCAAGGTTCAATTCTCATGAGGGCTTTACCTAGAGCCATGGGGGCACCTTGAGGTAGTGGTCGAACGTGTGGTTGCACCCAGAGATACTATATTAAAATGGTATCATGACTCGTGCACACATAAGTGGATCAAAGCCCACCCCCATGTTCTTCAAATTTTAGCCCAAAGGGGTTGGATCCAATGGTGGAAAACGAGGAGTTTTTCACCCTTGGGCAAGGTTCAATTCCCATGAGGGACAAACCTGAAGCCATGGGGGCACCTTGAGGTAGTGGTCGAACGTGTGGTTGCACCCAGAGATATTATATTAAATGATATCGTGACATGTGCACACATAAGTGGATCAAAGACCATCCCTATGTCCTTCAATTTTAAGATCCCAAAGGGGTTGGATCCAATAGTGGAAAGCGAGGAGTTTTTCACCGTTGGGTAAGGTTCAATTCTCGTGAGGACTTTACTTGGAGCCATNTGTGCACACATAAGTGGATCAAAGACCATCCCTATGTCCTTCAATTTTAAGATCCCAAAGGGGTTGGATCCAATAGTGGAAAGCGAGGAGTTTTTCACCGTTGGGTAAGGTTCAATTCTCGTGAGGACTTTACTTGGAGCCATGGGGGCACCTTGAGGTAGTGGTCGAACCTGTGGTTGCACCCAGAGATACCATATTAAATGGTATCCTGACCTGTGCACACATAAGTGGATCAAATCCCACCCCCATGTCCTTCAAATTTTTAGGCCCAAAGGGGTTGGATCCAATGGTGGAAAGTGAGGATTTTTTCACCATTGGGAAAGGTTCAATTCTCATGAGGGCTTTACCTGGAGCCATGGGGGCACCTTGAGGTAGTGGTCGAACATGTGGTTGCACCTAGAGATACTATATTAAAATGGTATCGGGACCCGTGCACACATAAGTGGATCAAAGCCCACCCCCATGTCCTTCAAATTTTAATCCCAAAGGGGTTGGATCCCATGGTGGAAAGCGAGGAGTTTTTCACCATTGGGCAAGGTTCAATTCTCGTGAGGGATTTAGCTGGAGCCATGGGGGCACCTTGAGGTAGTGGTTGAACATGTGGTTGCACCCAAAGATACTATATTAAAATGGTATCGTGACCCATACACACATAAGTGGATCAAAGCCCACCCCCATGTCCTTCAAATTTTTAAATCCCAAAGGGGTTGGATCCAATGGTGGAAAGCGAGGAGTTTTTCACCATTGGGCAAGGTTCAATTCTCATGAGGGCTTTACCTGGAGCCATGGGGGAACCTTGAGGTAGTGGTCGAATGTGTGGTTGCACCCAGAGATACTATATTAAAATGGTATCATGACCCATGCACACATAAATGGATCAAATACCACCCCCATGTCCTTCAAATAAATCCCACAGGGGTGTAGACCAATTGGCAAGTGCCGTGTAAATGGAAGGAAATATGTAAAAAGAGGTCTCAAGGTCGATTCTCACCCCGATTTACTTATGCTCCATTCTTACGGGCTGTATGGAAGCACCTGGGGTTATAGTGGTAGCAGACGGGTATCGACCTCGTGTCATGCGAGTACGAGAACCGCGAGTTGTCGATTCCCCCACTACAATATATGTGTGTGTGTGTGTGTGTGTGTTTGTGTTTGTGTGTGTGTGTGTGTGTGTGTGTGTGTGTGTGTGCGTGTGTGTGGTTCAAAGATATATGTTTGTACTTGATCTTATTTATAGTATTGCCAATTATTGCTGCAAGTTTACATATTTGCAGTTTGAGTGGGCCTAATGGTTAAAAACATGTGTTTCTTCCTAAGAGGTCACAAGTTCAAATCCATAGGGGGGTAGGGTATGTATACCTCCATATACTTTAGCAGTAAAATCGTTGTGCGGAGGGGGTAGGGTATGTATACCTCCATAGACTTTAGCAGTCAAATCGTTGTGCGGAGGGGATCCCTTGTCTCGCAAACAAGGGTGTCTCACACACCAATTTGGTGTCTGGCTTCGTCATGACCTTAAAATTATTATTATTATTATTATTATTATTATATAAATTTAATTTCTTTCCATTGATTCAATTGCATATATGAAATTTGTATTTATTTTTTAAGTATATAATTTTATATATAATTTGTTTCATTGATATTAGATCAACATCAACATTGTATGATATTTTTTTAATTATTCACATCATATTAATTTGTATTGAATAATAATGATGAAAGAAAATAAAATGAATATAGAACTACTACATTAGTAATAAATATAATGAATATGAAACTACTAAACCAAAGATACTACTATTATTAGTCCTTGTTGTAGGCATAGAGGGACTATAGCGATCGATAATTCGTTAACCTCATATTAGATTGTCCTTTGACCACAAATATTTCCATATTATCTATTGTTGGAACCAGGGAACTGAAAACATCGATTTTTATAAAATAAAAAGTATCATATATGTCATGATTTGAATGGACAATGAATTGGAGGTCTTATTGTCAGCTTTGCTATTCCCAATGTTATATATGTTGGCATATCCAAAGTATTTGATCGTATATGGTCTTTTTGAATCATATATTTTCTTATGCATTGGTCGAAGGTGGATTAATGCTAGCATTAGTTCGCATGTTTGGCTTAGCATTTTCTGCTGGGTAGAATACATTTCTCTAGCATATTACTATGTGTGCTTTTTGTTTTATTCTTGTGTGCTTTGAGAGAACAGGCTTGCCATGCTGCATTTTTTCTTAAATGTTTTCATAGGCCTACGTCCTTCGACAGTTCTGACAGTCTTAAGTGTTTACCCAACAGGTTTGGCAGTCTTAAATGTTTATTGTACGGATGCGTTGCACTACAGTTTCGTTCCATTTTTTTTATGGTGTTGTTTGATGAATTGTTCTCCAGCGGCATCACTGGTTCAGTGGTTGATGCGGGTTTGCTAGTTCGTTCCATCATTCTTGTTCTTGTTTGATTCAAATTTTCAAATTTGAGGTCCTACAGTTGCAGTTGGACCTCTTCATGGTTGTTCACTGGTTTGTTGTTCTTCAAATTTGCAAGTCGTTGGACCTGTTGTTGCAGTTTGCAGTTTTTTGGGGCTGAGCTATTGTCATCCCTCGTTGACAGGTAAGTTTATGTGCCATTGTTTCGTTGCTATTTTTCAATGGTGGGAGTCCCTGCCTCGAAATTTTGTTGCAAATCATCTTTCTTTGTGCTCTTAACTTATGTTCCTGGAAACCATGCGTTTTCATATGCCGACTACCACGTCCATAGCTATTTTGAAAATTGCAATGCAGAGGGGTTTTCGAAAACTAGTTCGGAGCTATCAAAAGAGGGAACCATCCGTCGGGGTGTAGAGGCAAGGAATGTTTTTATTCTGTGGTTCGGAAAACTACGTCCACCTGTTGCCTTTGTGTTGTCTTTTCTATCTTGTAGAACTTTTTTCTGGCTCTGAAAAGCTTGTAGGATGCACGCCATGAATAGGTTCAAATCGGTCTTTCTGCTCAGTAAATTTATGGTGTTATTTATTGGCGTTTTTTCTTCTGTTTGCTTCATTTTCCAGTGTGGGTTTGTTTTCTTGCCATCTACTATGGGGACTAGGGGGATTCAAGTTGACAAGAAGAAGGTTGAAAGATACATACGGGGATTGGTACGTAGTTCCACGCTTGTAGTTTTCCTATTTTACTTTCCTTTTTCTTTTTTTTCCTTGTTTATTCTTTTTTTCCCCTTTTCTCTGTTTTCATGCAAACTGAAAGTATCTAAGAAAGAGCTTCAAAATCACAGTTCAAAAGATGAAATAAGTAATAGATGTTGAGTTGTATGAAATATATACACACTCCATTATACATGACAACATTGACGAGGTTTTGCATAGCAATGGATTTTTTAGATAGGATGCATTCTCGTATATTGTAGGGGATTGCCTTTTCGATGCATTTCAGGTTCGACTGCATTTTTGTTATTCCTCGACTAACATGTGCAATGGATTGATAGATTATTTATTGGGTTGTTTAAAAAATGGCGACGTTGAGGTATTGGAGTCGTATGAATACGAACTGGAATCTGATTTTCTTCGACATTTGCATGGAATACATGATGTCGCTACGTATTTTTGAAAGATGCAGTTGTTTGCATCTCCAATTTTGCCTGCACATGAGAGGGGACTTTGGGGAGATACATTTTGTATACGGTGGTTGTCTAATTGGCTTAATATATCGATTGGAATATGGTCATTGACAAGAAAAATAAGATATCTACTATTCAACAAAACTACATCTGACAATCCATATTGCATCTTGTTCCATGATGCCAATGTTGTCAGTGGTCATTATGAACCACTACTGTACAGAAAATTGTCCATATGAAATCTTGAAGAAGATAATATTTACTTTTCCCTCATTTGCAAATACCTTGAATCGCAGTGGAAACAGATTATGCACATAGACTGCCATGGTTTAAAACTAGCAACAATTGTTGTGTCTAGCTGTGGAGATAGTTTGTTCAATGCAATTTGTTGTTTGGTACCAACAGAGTTCGATGTGAAGTTGTTGTGGCTTCACACTATACAATCCTTTTGCAATCTAATTATAGGCAGTAGCCAACAGGCTTTTAGCTGCTTGCATCAACACCTTTGGCCATATCTCCTAGAAAATATGTCGGAAATTGGAAGTTGGCAAGAATACCTTGTAAACATGGCACTGCCATATGAAAAAGGAAATGTGGAGGGTTGCAAATTCTGTTTTCAATGGTTGTCTATCATATTCAGAGTAAATATCCTGGTTTGGTCGGCCTTTCCAGATGGAATTTTCCATTCCTGGTCTATTGATTCAAATTTTGATCGAACAATTGACATCCTCTCATTGAAAATAGATACAAAACATATCCATTATCAACCTTTGCTTGGACATATCATTGGTTTAGGGTTCAATTTCCATGCCACCCAAACCGCATTGAATCTGCATATGCATGGCATGCTTTTTAGTGAGAATGAAACTCCTCTCAATTGTGATATGGCCATACAGTGCTTAAACAGAAAAGTCATGCGTGAAATTGATCCCAGTTTTGATGAGGCCATACAATGCTTAAACAAAAAACGTAGACTAAGTTATCACAACTTGAAAAAAGCTATGCGTGAAATTTGACCCAGTTTTGATGAGGCCATACAGGCCTTAAACAAAAAAACGTAGACTAAGTTATCACAACCTGAATCAGAGTGAAATTCATCCCAGTTGCCATCAAGTCATCTTGCCTCTAGACAAGAAACGTAGAGTAAGTTACCACAACTTGAAAAAGGTCATGCGCGAGAGAAAAAAATGCATTGCTACGCTTTCTTTTAGAGAGAAACTCACATATCACAATCTAAAGAAATTTGTTCGTGCACATCACAACATAAACAAGTATGGTCGCATATCCCAGAATGGTCATGCAACTCTCACATTTCATGGGCTAGAAGCAACAACATACACTACTAGCAATGAAAACCAGCAAACACTTTCTACCCATACTTCCCTGCGAAAGAAAGATGCAAGACAAACCTACATGAAACAAATTAAAGACACTCCTTCCATTGCATGTGCAATTTGTGAACAATTGAATTTCTCAAAAAACAGTAAGTCTTTCACGCCTGATTTGGAAGCAGAATACTTGCGCTTGACAACGCACAATAAAACATTTTCCAGTGGAAAAATTTGTCTTCCATGCAAACTGTCGCTTGAAAATGGAAAACTGCCACAATTTGCAACCCCTGACCAAATAAGATGTAATACACCACTACCAGATGTAAGTGCACTTATGGAACTTGAAAAGAGACTTGTGTCTCTGCGAATTACATATGCACAAATCAGGCCATGGGGCTATAAACAACCCCATATGGGCTTAACAGGATCAATTATTAATGTGCATGTTCAGCCAGATGTTGTGCAAAAAGCCACAACAAAAATCCTTGCCACAATTCATTAGCGATACAATGACAATTGATGTGGCTCTGAAAATATGCTTGCGATACAAAAATTTGTATCAGACAGGCAAAGTGCGTGTGCATGTTTTTATGAAAGCATTAGAGGAATTATGTTCCAAGGCCCTGTACAAAGCACAAAACATTTGTGTAAATGAGAACTGGAACAATGTTCTTGCAGAAGAGGATTCCAACTCTGTAGAGACTCTCGAAAATGCTAGTGAATTTAATACAAGTGATGAATCGGAGAATGAAACACCTACTGAGACATTGGTGCATGGATTCACTGATTCACAGTGCATTCATGACTTGCAAGACAAGATTGTCGAAATTGCACCTGTTGAGGGGCAACGTCCACTTGGAATATTCAAGGACAAATTCGTTGAGGAAATGAACTTCCCAACACTCTTCTATGGAAATCCACATGCCACTGACATTACAGAACGATTCAATTATCATAAAATAGTCCGATGGGAGTTGCTACATTCAAGCGGTGACTTGTCATGTCACATAACAAATTTGTTTTTCAAAACAATGCGAATAATAATAGAGAAAGTTCTCTCATGCATGTGGGTCCGAATAAGAAAAGGCTGGTTACAAGGAAGAAATTTGTTGGCCAAGGATGTCAAGTACAAAGTAAACCTAGAAAAAATTCTGAAATCTGATATTGGATACATAGATTTCAAAAACATTTGCACCTCTCCTGACTATTTGCAACAAAACAAGAAAACTATTTTTGTAATATTGGGCCTGCCAACATTTTTCATCACATTTACAAGTGTAGAGCATTGTTGGGATCCATTGGTGGTTGTTGTATCTGACCTGCATAGGAATAGGAAATGTAAAAAACAAACCGATACACTGGAAAATAATGACATTGACTACCTCACAAAAATACCCAGTGACATGTACTCGGTACTATAGACATAGAATAAATGCTTTGAGACAATTGATATGCCATGATGAAACCTTTTTCGGAAAAAATATCGGACTACTTTTTTGTAACTGAATTCCAGAATAGGGGAAATGAACATGACCACGCACTGGTGTGGATAGAGGGTGCACCAGTCTATGGAGCTTACAAGATTTCAAAGATCGAGCAATTTGTGGAAAAATACATAACATGAAACACAGATCATTTGGATACAGAACTTACCAAAGTTCATAGACATTACCATACAAGAAGTTGTAGAAAACGAAAAAAAATTGCATTGCAAATACAACTTTCCTATGCCGCCAATGAGAGCTACAAGAATCATAGAGCCACTTAGTTTAGAGGACAATGTTGTTGTTGAGAGATCTAAATCCTTGTTCGCATTTCTAGAACTAGGAGAATTTGATGAGATGATGAGCTTCGATGACTTCTTGACAGAGATAAATCTATCAGAAGATGAGTACATCCAAGCCATACAATGTATGCTTAAACAACCAACAGTTTTCCTTAAACAAAAACTTTCCCATATTTGGAAAAACTGTTTCTCCAAGGACATGCCAGTTATGTGGAAAGCAAATACAGATGCACAGTACGTGCTCAATGCATATGCTGCAGCATCGTATTGTACCTCGTATATGACAAAGGTTGACAAATCTATGACAAGTGCATTCAGAAGAATACGCAAAGAACATGAAAGAAGTCATATTGATGCCATACAAATGATACGCACACTTGCCAATACATTGTTTAATCTTCAACAAATGTCTGCTCAACAAGAAATTCACATTGCACTTTCCCTACCCCTCACTTGTAGTTCAAGAAAATGTGTCTTCATAAACACATCTCCACTTGAGAAACACACATTCGTGCTTAAACCATTGATTTTGCTAGAACAAGAGCCTGACAATTCAGAATACATGCTATGTCACTCTATTGTTGATTATTACCTCTAACGTCCATGTCCTATTAGGAATATCTGCTTAGCAAAATTTGTATCCCATTACAAAAAAAAGGGTACAGCCATATCAAAAAGAAAAAAACCCTTTGTGATATGGTTTGTCAAATACAATAAATATTCTGACTATGAAAACTATTGTAGAGAAAAATTGTTGTTGTACGTTTCGTTCGATGGAAACGAAGAGACATTAAAACATAACTTTTCTACATGGGAGGTTGTGTATGTTGCCTATGAGACTATAGTGCACATCATTGAAGCTAGATTTACCTACAATGTTAATCTAACATGGGGTGATCTAGAAATTGCAGTTAATGAGCTCAAAAACCTTGACAATCCTGATGAGACATTCACAAACTGAAAAACAACCAGAACTCCTTGCGAGTCCTATGACTTACAAGAGGATTTTCCTCGTCCTCGAGTAGGTGCAAGTGAAAAACATATCAATCTTGGTTTTCAAGTCACAAAACATCCTTTCCTAATTGAAAATAATGAATACCACAGAATAAGACGTCTGTTGAATCGAGAAAAACAAACAATTCTAAAGGACATTACGTTTAAAAAGCACTTGAACATGGACACTCCTGTGCACTTGTTCCTTACAAGCGGAGCAGGAACATGCAAGACATTCACAATGAAAGCATTGTTCCAAATGCTTATATGAATCTATGATTCAAATAATTCCTTTGATCCTATGAAACCAAAGGGCCTAATAGTTGCATACACATGAAAAGCTACATATAATGTAGGTGGAACAACAGTCCACTCTGCATTTATAGTGCCTTTTAACAAGTCACAGTTTCTTCCACTTAGCAAGGAAATGTTGGATACATTGTCTAAGCTTTATGACGAACTCCAAATTTTCCTTATAGATGAAGCATATTTGATTGGAAGTCGGTTCTTGTATTCCATTGACAACCGACTAAGAAGCATAAAACATGTGCACACGAAACACTTTGGAAACATTGACATGATATTCTGTGGGGATCTTTACTAGGCACATCCCATCCAAGATTCTTTGATATTTGAACAACCTACCGTTAACATGCAAACAGTGACGCATGACTTCTGGAGAGACAATATTAAATTCTTTGAATTGCATACTACAATGCGCCAGACAGATGAAAAATTAATTGCAATTCTGAATAGAATGCCAACAAACAACCAAACAAATGATGACTTAACATATATCAATTCCAGGTGCTTGTGGCATGCACCAATAGACCCAACATTCCCTTACATGTTCTACACATGTTGCAATGCATAACACGCACATGTTATCGCTCATGTCTGGCGATGATATCATCATCAATTCAATTGACCTGGAAGAAGACAACCATGGAAATGTGTCAGGTCATGAACATACAACCACTTTACCTTTGCAGCTTGTCTTGAAATTAGAAATGTTGGTTGAAATATATGCATGTAACTATGATTCACAGGATGGCTTAGTCAATGGTGCAGATGGAATACTCAAAGGCTATACGAAAACAGAAAAACTTGATGTCCTTTGGATTAAGTTCCATGAACCGCATATAGGCAAGCGACAAGCAAGCAAGATGGCTTATCTATATAATTCAAACACTGCAAGCGATTAGACAACTATTTTGCGAATATCAAAGCCAGTATCGACATCAACAAAGACAGGTCAACTGAAGATTTGAAAATAGTTTCTGATTAAACTTGCATGTGCACATACAGTCCATAGATCACAAGGACTAACACTTGATAATGTTGCATTTCAGCCTACTGGAATTTAGATACATGGACTTGTGTACACAACATTGTCCCGTGTCAGAAGCATAGACTCCTAGTATTTACTAAGTCCTCTTACAAAAGATAACTTCAAAGTGAAACACAAAGTTGATATTGAAATGGAACGACTTAGGACCACCGCAAAATGGAAATTGTGCTATGATTACCAATTCATACAAACAAATTCATTTGTATCAATTCTCTCTCTTAACACATGCAGCTTAAATGCACACATGGATGATATACTCAATGACTATGATACAATGCAATCCAATATTTTGTGATTGCAGGAAACATACATGGCATTATGCATGTAGAACAAACAATTCCCAAATCACAATTGCATATCAAGTTACATTACACATGGGGTGATGATATTGGTGAAAAAACATGTACCAATTTTGGACCATACACATATTGAAGAAAAGAATGTTGAGCTGGTGCTTGCAAAAAAAAAAATTCCATGAAACGAAAGTTGCAATACTCAATCTGTATGTTGCTCCCCATGCATTATTCTCCAACATAGTAGATGTTATTTCCAATGCATTGGGCCATTTCCATATGAACGGACCCATTGTGCTTGTAGGAGACTTCAATATTGGCATGCCACAAAATAATGGTAGAACAAAAGAATTGGAAAACTACATGTGCAAATACAATCTTCGCTTTCTTTTGAACAACACAAGCCATCTGCAAAACGCACTTATTGACCATGTGTGGTCAAATGTGCCCATTCCTCAATACAGTATGTTTATCTTAGACACATATTGATTTGATCATGATACAATTGGTATTGCACTTGAATTATGATATATACATCAAACATATTCCAAAGTCATATTTCTATGTTTCAAAGCATATATGTATAGCTTGTTGCGAAAAACAAAACAAAACAAAAACAAATTATCCAACTTCTTAGTTTTCTCAGATTTGTACACATATTGGTTTGGTCACCATACAGCTGGTGTTGTGCTTGAATTATGAAATATACATTATGCAAAAAAAAAAAGGTACATTCTTCTATCTGTTACTCTATTCATCTTATTCTATTTTTTTTAGTGTATGTACATAGTACTTCCCTCTTTATTTACATGTTAACTTATGTTCATATCCGTTTTGTTTTGTACTTTTTTTCATAGAAACAAACAGGAAAACTATACACCGCAAAGAACTCCTAACCAGGAATGTAGAGGAATCCATGCAAAGGTGCATTTTTTCTGCCCGTGTTCCATATTCAATAGTTTTTTGTTTACTCTGTCTGTATTTATTGAACTAGTTTGCAGCTCCAATTTTTTTTAGCTTTCTTCGACACTCCATATCTTCCTCTACATTCACTTGTCTTTGTGTGTGTAATACAAATTCAATCTTGAGCTCCACATGCTGGAGTCTGTCTGTCAATTTCTATATTGCAGAACTATGAATGTTGTTTGGAGGACACAGAACAATAGAAGTGCAATGTTGAGAGAGGCAGCCCGCAAGTCTACTTCTCAATTTGTATATCATGCAACTCTAGGTGTTATTTGTAGGACATAGAACATTAGAGGCCCAATTTAGAGCCCGCAAACCCGCGATCCAAAAAAGTGGCTAAGTATGGAATAAGGGATCTGTACATGCTCTATAACATGTCATGTCCATACTTTATAAAAGTACATATTTAGTATGTGTTGCTCGTTACTCGGAGCCTGCCAACCCTGGAGTTTGTCTGTCAAATTGTATATCGCGGAACTGAATAGAAGTACAATGTTGAGCCAGTCAAATCGCAAGTCCGCTTGTTAATTTGTATATCGTGCAACTATGGGTGCTATTTGCAGGACACAAAACATTAGAGGCCCAATTTAGAGCCCGCCAGCCCGCAAGTTCACGATCCAATAGAAGTGAAATGTTGAGCTAGCCAGCCCGCAAGTCCACTTGTCAATTTATATATCGCGGAACTCTAGGTGCTATTTGTAGGACACATAACATTAGAGGCCCAATTTAGAGCCCGCAAGTCCGCGATCCAAAAAGGTGGCTAAGTATGGAATAAGGGATCTTTACATATTTAGTATGTATTGCTCGTTTCTTGAAGCCCGCCAGCCCTGGAGTCCGCCTGTCAATTTCTATATCACGGAAATCAATAGAAGTACAATGTTGAGCCAGCGAGCCCAGAAGTCCGCTTGTCAATTTGTATATGGCAGAATTATGGGTGCTATTTGTAAGGCACAGAACAATAGAGGTCGGTTTTTGAGCATGTCGGTCGGAGAACCCGCGATCCAAAAAGTGTACATTCTCTATAAAATCTCAGACAAAATCTCAGACAACCCGCAAGTCCGCTTGTCAATTTGTATATCGGGGAACTCTGGGTGTTATTTGTAGGACACAGAACAATAGAGGCTTATTTTTTGAGGCCGACAACTCGAGAACCCGTGATCCACAAAGTGGCCAAGTATGGAATGTGATATCCATACATGCTCTATAAAATCTCATGTCCATACTTTATAAAGGTACATATTTAGTTTTCCCTAGTTTCTACACATATTGGTCTGGTCACCACACAGTTGGTGTTGCACATGAATTATGAAATATGCACTACGAGTCCGACCGAGCGCTTTCGTTTCCTTAGCCAATTTTATGCCCGCGGGTTCTCAGTTACACGTTATCGAACTCTCGTTCCCCGTGTTCCAAGTGTACTTATCTCATCCAAAACTTGGGTAATCCATGTCTATGCTCGCAGGTTCCCAGACGGTGGAGTGGCAGATTTTATGTCCATCTATATCTCTACATCACGAGTCCAACCAAACATCGTTCGTTTTCATAGTTTGCAAATTTTATGGTCATGGGTTCCTTTGTGGGTGCCATCCATCTCTCATGCCCCGTGTGCGCGGTATACATCTTGCACCCGAAACTTTGGTTATTTACAATTGGACCCGGACTCAAAGCCTGCGACTCATTTGATAAAAAAAATTAATTAAATTGTACAATATCAATATTTAATATTAATAATTTAGTTCTTGAAAAAAATGTTTTTTAGATAATGTTAGATATATAACATATATGTTATATGTTATAGACGTAGACAATCGCAATATTGAGCCTGCCTGTCTTGGATTTCGTCTATCAATTTGTATATCGCGGAACTCGCAGTGCTACTTACAAGACGTGGAACAATAGAAGTGAAATGTTGAGCGACCCAGCCCAAAGTCTACATGTCAATTTGTATATCATGGAACTATGGGTGCTATTTGTAGGACACGAAACAATAGAGGTGGAATCCCATATCCATACTTTATAAAAGTACATATTTAGTATGGATTACGTGTTCCTCAGAAAATTCTAGGTCCGGAAGTGGCGGATACACGTGTTCAGATTTCCACTTACTTTAATATCGTCAGCCCGACCGTTCGCTTGCCCATTTCATATTATACATATTACATGTAATATGTATTACATATTACATGTAATGTGTAATACATATTCAGTCTTGAGCCCGCCAGTCGTGGAGTCTGTCTGTCAATTTGTATATCGCAGAACTCCAAGTGTTCTTTCGAGGACATGGACCAATAGAAGTCTAATGTTGATCTAGCCAGCCCGCAAATCCACTTCTCAATTTGTATATCGCGCAATTCTGAGTGTTGTTTGCAACACACGGAACAATATAGGCCCAATTTTGAGCCCGCCAGCCCAATAACCTGCGATCCAAAAAGTGGATATTTTGAGCCGGCCAGCACGATAACCCGCGACAGATATTACATGTAATGTGTAATACATATTCAATCTTGAGCCCGCCAGTCCTGGAATCCATCTGTCAATTTGTATATCGCAGAACTTCGAATGTTGTTTGGAGCACACGGGACAATAGAAGTGCAATGTTGACCCAGCCAGCTGGCAAGTCTGCGATCCAAAAAAGTGGCTAAGTATGGAATAAGGGATATGTACATGCTCTATAAAATGACATGTCCATACTTTATAAAAGTACATATTTAGTATGTATTGCTCATTTCTTGGAGCCCGCCAACGCTGGAGTCCATCTGTCAATTTATATATCGTGGAACTCAATAGAAGTACAATGTTGAGCCATCCAGCCCGCAAGTCCGCTTGTCAATTTGTATATCGTGGAATTATGGGCGCTATTTGTAAGGCACAGAACAATACAGGCATGTTTTTTAGCCCACTAGCCCAAAAACCCGCGATCCAAAAAGTGTACATGCTCTATAAAATCTCAACCAACCTGCAAGTCCACCTGTCAATTTGTATATCATGGACCTCTGGGTACTATCTATAGGACACAGAACAAAAGAGGCCTATTTTTTAGCCTGCCAGCCCAAGAACCCACGATCCACAAAGTGGCCAAGTATGGAATGCGATATCTGTACATTCTCTATAAAATATCATCTCCATACTTTATAAAGTTACATATTTAGTTTTCCCTACCTTGTAGACATACTGGTCTGGTCACAACACAGTTGGTGTTGCACATGAATTATGAAATATGCACCACGAGTCTGACCAAGCACTTTCGTTTCCTTAGCCAATTTTATGCCTGCGGGTTCCCGGCTACGCGTTATCGAACTCTTATTCCCTATGTTTTGACTGTACATCTTGCATCCAAACTTGGGTAATCCATGTTTATGCTCATGGGTTCCCAGACGGCGAAGTGACAGATTTCATATTATTACAAGGGAAAAACCCTCTATGGCCAAGGCTAAACCACAACAGACAGGTATGACTGCAGAAATCAACTCAATTCCAACATGCACTATATAAACTAATGTGCAATATGAGAAAGAAGCCTACCTCGATCCAATCGTTTGATGTCATTCCACCGTTGAGCACTTTGACCCAAAGCCTTACACCTACAAGGAGTTCTCAACAAACAAGCGATGCAAGTATATAGTGACAATATATAAAATGAGTTAGCACATCAGATAGCACAATCCATTAATAAACATTACAAACATGCCCATGGATAATAATCATATATTTGCAAGATATCAATAGGACG
>SNQJ01S0013090.1:264044-306662 GCA_010110895.2 Picea sitchensis | reverse complement strand
TGAGAAACTAGGGGGTTGGAGCCTCCTTCCAGTTGCAGCTGGAAAACAAAGGAAGTTGGTGCTTCCAATGAATGTAATTCTTCAAGACATATAAGAAAAAACATTATGTGGTTTTCTCCCGCTTTGGGTTTCCATGTAAAACACCGGTGTACTGTGTATGCGCGTGATTGCTCATTTTTTCATTGTTTATTTACTTTGAAACTATTGGATGATAATACTACATTGATATAACACTTGCATTTTATGGTGAAAAAGAATTATATTGCTCTATTACTGATTCACCCCCCTCTCAGTAATCCAACACTGTGAGGCTTCCTGCAAACTATTACTTCACCTCAAACAATATTAAGACCCGTGCCTGAATAGAGAACAATAGGTGAAGGCATGAGTTAATTATTTTAAAGACTTGATGAACTAGTAAATAATGCAGAAAATAAAGTAACTAACCAACAAGTTAGCTTACCCAATTCTTCAAAATATCGGCTAAATAATGCACAAGAGACAAGGTTGAATGTCCTTACCACTTTACGGATGATCTGTAATGTGTGTGCCTTGGATGAGGTGGCTGGAAATAAGATATTTTATTGCTGTCATGTTATATCAGACCTACAAAAACAGATAAAAATGCAGAAAACCGGCAAGAAAATGGCCTTTTGAGGCCTCCCAAAAGTGTAAAAATACACAAGGTCAATATATCTATGGGTATAGAGGATATGGTAGAAAATTATGAGTGAATAATATTCCCTAGAAACTTCAAATCTGCTGCAAACTAATTTCTAGCTGGCTGGAAATTGCTTTTGCAGATTTGGGGTTCAATTCCCCCTAGGGTCAAAACCCAAAATTGCTACAACAAAGAGAAATATTTAATGATCTATAGTTTTCTTCTATATTAACCAAAAAATAAAGATAAAATTGGTAAATCAGATCTAGAACAATTGTGAAAGGGTCTAGGAAGTAAATACTTACAATAGTCACCCATTTTATTGTCAACAAGAGTGTAGATCTGAAGATTTTCTTGGTTGTAATAACACAGATCTGCACACTATTTCTCAAGCAAACCCTTGTAAAGTATATTCAATGAAGCATAAAATTCAAGGGTAAATATATCTTGGGGTAGGGAAATTCTCAAGTAGCAAAAACCTCAAGATCTACTAGCTTATAAGATGTAAAAATGAAATACTAAGCTAAGGTATGATTTTTTTTTTTTTTTCATTTGTATTTTTGTAATAAAATATGATTTAAAATATTGAAATTAAATGGTTGAAGAAATTGAGAGATTTACCTTTACCTTTTTTTTACCTTTAGAAGTCTCTTAGTTTGAGAGATTGTGACCCCACAAGTTTAAGATTGGCCTGGATGGATTTCTAGTTGATTGGGATTGGAGTCGAAGGACTATCACCCCCAATGCTATAAATTTAACAATAGATGGTTCCTCCTTGGATTTGCTAGGAGATCTCCTTGATGGATGGTCTCCAAGAAAACCAATCAAATAGGGTCAAAGTGATAACCTACCACTTAGTTGAAGCTACTTCCAAAGAAGTTGGTCCAATAACTTGGGTGTGTTTAACTAAGAACCCACAAAGAAAGAAAGAGATGAAGAGTATATTTTCCTTCTTCCATGTGATTATGTAGCTCCTCAATGGATTGATTGGTCACCTCTTTCAATTCTCCTAAGGAACCCCTGTCAAAGAACAATTAAAGTTATCCTTGGCCAAGAAAAAAAAACATTGTAGTAGACAATCTAGAGTGACACAATGAATTTGAGTACCAAAATATGGCATTATGATCTCACAAAGTTTCAACAACAACAAAATGAGAGGATGGGCTAGCCTTGTATAGTTTTTTATTATAACGACTAGTTTTTACCTCCCTCATAAAATAATAATTTTCTTGGTTTGCTCATCCATAATTAGTTGGAGACTAAACCATTGAACAATATTTCCTTATTACATAGCTTCATGATAAAAATGGGATATAATCCCTTTTTAGAAAACTTGACCATTGAATATGTCCACATGAGAGATTCACTCTTCAAGGAGGGAGGTTGTGTAGCCTTGAAGATGGTGCGATTTGGATGAGGGAAGTCCAACGTTCCATTTCGGGACAATTTCTCCTAGAAGAATGAACTGAAAAACAATCATATTTTATACACATTGACCTCTCCATCTTCCAATGACTAGTTTGACTAATTAAATCTATGAATGAGGAGTTAAGATTTGTCCCAAAGGGGACTATTTGTTCATTTAGTGAACAAATTAATTATTTTGCTTGGAGAAAAGAGCATCTCCAACTTGCTAAAAAGTCTCCCAAGGCTAGTAGACCCCAATGTTCCACTTCCTTCACCATTTGACTTGGGATATGTTCCCAATGATGTTTTTAGAAGGATGGGACGTTTTTCCTTTGTGAGGCAATATCTCCCTTAATATTTCATCAATCCAAAATGTGCAATATGGGTTTTGCTTGTAATTTTTTTTTGATAATTTTGAACTCATGTTGTATTTTTGCCTCTAGGGACCCATTGCATTGGGATCTGTGAACTATCTCAAAAGACATGCAATGATGAAAATTGTGTGAGACTTCTATGATGAGAACAAAAATGATAAATGCACCATGGCCAAGGGATTCCTACAGATTCAATAGAAAATAACCACGTGGGAAGACATAGGTGTGCATGACATAGACCAGACTAGGCCCCACAAAATGCAATCACCCCTACATAAGACTCATGGCTCTACACAACGACGTGTTCCAAAATATCCATGCCAAGGCCTCCAATCCTATCCAAGACGAAAGACATTGAGATGAGGACTAAGGGAATTGATCATAGTCAGACCAAGTTTGGGAGACCATTACAAATTCATCCATTATGGCTTACATGGATTTTGACTTGCATCCTTGGGCTTACAATGGTGTAGCCAAGTGAAAATATAGGGTACCTCATAGAGAGGTAACAACTCCCAATCATATAAACCTCTTTCTCCATATACTTCCCTGTTCACATTTATAAAAAATGGCATGTGCATAGTGAAAGTTCTCATAGCAAATTGCATAATTTAAAAGAGTAATTTGGTGTGTGTGCAAAAGTTTTGTTGTATTCCCTGGATTCACTTTTCATGTTCATCTCCCTTTTCATGTTGCATGGCTATGACTTTTTCAGAGCCAAATTTAGTCATGTTGACAAATGGTATTAGACGTTTTATATGATGTGTCTTATATATGTACTAATTTGGAATTGTATGAATATAGATGAGCTTTTTTAGTAGAGGCAGTAACCGGTCAAAAACCTAGGTAATAGAGGAAACATGGCCAAAGGGACATATACATTTTGGCAGAGAGGGATAACCAAGAGGATGAAATTTTCTATACAATTTGATGCAAACTTTGAGGAGTTTAACTTGTTAGTTCAGATTGGTTACTTGAACCTTGTGGGACACCCAAATTTTCAGCCCTCTTTTCCACCATTCATACCCCCTGTTTAGCCTAATGATCTGCCGCCTCACTTGAGCATCCCAAACATTCTTGATCAACCTCATGTACAATCCCAACCTCCAGTAAATGGTGGTTGGAACAATGCACTTGCCAATCCTCCATTTGGTATTGGTCACTGACCAAATATGTCTTTACCTCTCTCTCCTCCACCTCCTTTACTACCAGTTCAACCAATTGCCTCAGTAGCTTCACATGTACATTCCCCACAACTCCCTAAAAAATACAAATCCGTAGCTATTGAGCCAGGGCCAAGTAAGGGAGCGTGACCTACCATAGCAGTCAGTTCAAATTCCTCTAAAATCTCCGCCCACACCACCAAATCATTTCCACTCAAACTTGAAGATGATGTGAGAAATATCACCTTTGATGACATGCACCTGAAGATTTCAAAGGGTGAAGATAACAAATTTGTAGATGCAGATTTGACAAAAAACAAAAGAGCAGTGTTAGAGGGTAGTGCACAGACATAGACAACCTCACACAAAAAATATGACTTTTAATTTTATTTTATTTCCATGGTGGAATCAGTTTGACTTTGAAATACGTATCTTTTTGGACAACTGATATTATTATTATTTTGAAAAACTTATATCATGCCTAAAAGTTTCGGGAGATACAAGTGTTTATTATTTATGAGGCATGATCATTTCAACTATTGTTTATATTTATTGTTATGATATGTGCATAAAGTGTGATTATGATTGTGGAGGAACAAGAGAGTGATTAAAAAATTAAACACATAATGACATAAAAGGGGCCCCACCTATTAGTTATTATATTATTATTATTTATCCTTATCATAAAAAATACTTCTCCTATTTATTAATTAAAGTTATTTAACTTTAGTAACTAAAAGTAGTTCAACTACTTGAAGAACTACCTTTTAGAGAATACAAGGAAGAAAAGAAGGACAAGGAGGAGATGAAGAATTAGAGAGAGATACTTTTGATAAGGTTTTCTCTTGTTTCAAATTGAGATTTCTGAATTTCATTCTTTCATTTTCTAAGTTTTTTAAGAGATAAATCCTCTTTTTGATAGCAAGATCATTCTAAAGGTGGCAAAGGAGAAAGGACTAAGAAGCATAGAATTTTGACATGCTTAAGAAGGTCATTCATTTATCTTGGCAGTCTGTTTAGTTTCATCAAAATTACTGAATTAATTTTCAGTTCTAATTAAGACTATTTTGCAGAGTCAAGACTTCATGAGCTTGTGGCTTGGTCGATCCAATACATCTCAGTGTTGGTATTTTTCTTTCATACACCATTTGTCTTTGTATGATTGCTAAAATTCCATCCCAGATTTCTAAGTCTGATTTTGATCCTTACCCTCGCAAGGGTTTGAAAAGAGCATTTGGTTGTAACTCAAAAAAATAATGAATATTAAAAATATGGTTTATTCTCAATTGAAACTTGTGTTACTGGTTTTCAGGTTGTATGTATTCTTTATTTTGTTCATTTTAATTTTATAAACATTCAAACATAAACGTTCTTTTACATTTTTTAGCAAAAACATATAACTTGATAATAGCATGAGCCCCAATAATATATTTCTTGAGGGTTGATTGATAATTTTGAGCAGGCTATAATCCCAGGGTAACATTCATGCCTATCTTACCCTAGCCTAATGAGATTTGAAATTTCTTGAGTGAAGACTTTCCATTCCTTTAATCAACATTTATTTGTTGACCATACTAGAGAGTAATCTTTTACTCTCTAGTTTTGTTATTTTTGTATATTCTGATTTGTATTATTTTATTAATGACTTTGCCTACTCGACAACAACCTAACCTGAGGTTTTCTGATCAAAGAAGCGTTGCATCTTGTCTTTTTGATACTTCCCATACTTAGGAAGAACTTGAACGTTCTTGGAAAGTTATAACTAGATATATTGAAATTCAGGATCAAAGAAAATCCCTTTAGAGGCAAGCTCATAATAGGCCTCCTCAATAATTTATTGTATTGTGTCCACTAATTCTCATCTTTCAATATGATTAAGAGGAAAATCTCCTGAATTTGATCCTCTCCTTGAAATAGGAAGAAATAAATAAATTTAGAGAATCTACAACCTAAACTTAGAAGATATTTTTTAGATTCTTCTTCTGAAATAACAACTATATCTATATACTTTCATTCCAAGCAACCCACAATGACTTCATCCAGTGGTTCCAGTGGTACTAGTGGTTCTACCTCTTCACAAGCTTCAACATCTTCTTTAATAGGAAGTATGTACATCCATTACAATCATGTTGTATCAACTATAAATCCAACCAAGGTCATCAAACAATTTTGTTTATTCAATTTTGAGGAATATTTAAATATTACTCCTTGGCATGTAGCTTCCCCACTTAATCTGACCACCGCCACAACTCCTCTTCCTAAATTTAAATACCATTTTCCTAATTTTTATGGTAATGTAACTATATCAATCAATGAACATCTCATTTCCTTTTCTACTACATGTCATAACATTGGGAAAAATGAGAATGACACTTTTAAGTGTCTCTTTGTCAACTCATTGGAGGAGAAAGTCGCGGGTGACTTCTTTGAATTACGACCCAACATATTCTCTACTTGGGCTGAATTTTCATATTGGTTTAAGTATACATATGGACAACCTCAAATTCTAGCATGTTATCATAGGATTTGTACTTGTGCAAAGCCCCACCACAAGTCCCCAAATCTTGCGTAACAATGAAAGAACCCACCATTGTCACCTTAACAAGAAATTCCTTCGTTTTAGTGATGGAAGAAGTCCACCACAAGGGATGCTTCCTTGGTGACCTCAAGGGATCAAAGTAGTAAGCAAAATAGCCAAGCCTACTGCCCCCTCTCTTGATCGCCTAAATATTGGTTTAGGTCAAGGTAGTAGAAGATGCATGAAGTTGTTTGAGTACCTGCCCATTAAAAGAATAATTTATAGTATATATACAATGACTTCCAAGTTCAAACATGAAATCAATGCCTCTTTAAGACACTAGAAAAATTAACTTGCAAGGTTGTTACAAATTTTTAGTAGTAAGTAATGATGCAACAACAATAAAATATTTATAACAACAAGAAGAAATAAAGCTCAAAAATGAAACAATTGACAAAGAAAATTTAGCATACATCGACTAGAATAATATCCAATTGTTAGATGCAACTTATGAATATGTTAGGCCACCTTTGCAAGAGTGTATGCAACAAATAAGAGTGTCATTATATGGTTGTAGCAAACTTCATTAACAACAACAAGAAATTAAATAAGTTTGCAAGTGTTTGTGTTAGTAAAGTTAGTAGAGAGATTAAGAGAATTGAAAGAGAGTGTTTGTTGATCAATTCACCATAAGAGAGAGATTTAAAACTAGTGCCTTAGGGCTGCAGATTCTTTATAACAACAAATGCAACAATTCTTGAATATTTGAACTAGTAGAAACTAAGAGGTAGGGTTCAAAATCTAAGGTGCTAGCACATTAGGGCCTTAGGGTTTAAACCTTGAATAGAAGGATTGCTAGAGTGCAAGCACATTTGGGCTCTAGCAACCTTTTCTCCCTTATTAATGCTTCAATCGGGTCAAATATCAAACATATAAGGTTAATATCCTAAAGGGATATCACTTTAGGGCTCTAGGATATTAACCTTAGCAAGAATGCTTCACCAATTGTGGACAAAATTAACCTTGTGAGAGGAGGAAGCACTTATTCTCCTCTCTTAGGGTTTCATGAAGTAAGATGTCTAGTATTAAATAGAAAAATTCACCATGAAAAATAATAACATAAAGATAGATTGCAAAAATTCACTTACTTTAGGCAAGATATCATGAGACAAAACCCTAATTCCAGAAATTCCTCTCCAAAATCAACAAGAATACATCCACAAATGATCCTCCAAGTATATCACATAAGTGAAAAGAGATAGTATCCCAAATGGGGCAAAAATTTCAGAAGTGATCTCTCACAAAGTTGAGAAGCGATGATGATAAAATGAAAAGTGAGGGTGGCCTTCTTATATGAGGCCACCCTAATCCATTTGGCGACATAATTTTGTCAACAACATAATTCAAGTGGGGCCGACCCCTTTATTTTCCTATAACATAATGATAAAATACAAAAATACATCACAAAACCCTAAAAGGGATGATGTCATTCTCTAAAAGGGTGACACGAAGCTAGGAGAGGGTGATGTCATGCCTCCAAAGGAAAACATTGCGCCTCCAAAGGCCAAGTGGCATCCTTTGAGGGTGAAATAACATGAATAGAGGTGTCTCCTCACCCAAAGCCATGCCAAACATATATGGTAGCCATCCATCCATCAAAACCCTAGCGAAGAAGATCATGTCAAGGGCTAGAAGGTGACGTCAAGGGGCTCCAGAGGCCACCTCCAGGGTTGAGAGGGTTGCAATCACGTCCCCAAGTGATTTCAAAAAACCTACCATTACAACATTGTCCATCCTCTATGCACAAAATCCCTAGGGTACTTTTCCCAACCTATGGGTCTTCTAGCCCATATATGTGGAATAATGACCAAAATTGTTCAAACCAAGCCCATCTGTCCATCGTCCAAGCTCTTGAGAATGCAAGACCCACTATCGAAGGGTGGTGAATCACTAGATGGCCCACTTTTCTCCATCACACGTGTCGAAATCCTGCAATAAAGGCACACCATCCTGGGTACAAGCCCAAGACATCCCTTAAGATCCTTGTTAAGCTCATTCAAAACAAGCCAAAGAACAAAACATGGTTAGCTAAAGTTCACAAGAAACATTAGTACTTAAAGCATAAAAAGTAAGCTACAACTTAAGATATAAGCCATATAAGATAATTCACCTCAGTATCCCCTTCAAGCATCACACTAGCCCAAGACCCCATGTGAGTTACCAAGTTTAAGTATGGGAGGGCCTTCATCCAATGCTATTAGGTGTTCCACCTAGACAAGAAATCAAATAACCCAGGTAGAGGGATAGGTCCCCAGGGTGACAAGGGAAAGTAAAAACCCACCAAGAGTAAGTGTGAAAATGATATGGTTTAGGGATTACTTCATGGTTTATGGTGTTAATCCATTTCTATGAGCGCCTTTGTGGAGGGTGAGATTGGTCTTGAGTTACCCCACATTTGTGTGCCACCTTTTTCCAAATCCCCTTTTGCCTTTTTCTAGTCCATGCTTTCATTTATATTTGCGAATTTGTGGGTCCCATTTATATAGGGTTTCAAGCTATAACATTACCTTTTTGGGACCGAGGCTAGCACTAAAAGAGTATAGCTCAAGTTGGACCGACTTTTGGTTGTCCTACCTTGGTATGTTCACTTTCTTTTCTAGAAACATTTTCTTATTCTTTTATAGAAGTTGCGAAATAACCTCTGGGTCTTCAGCTCCTCTTCTCATGAGAGAATGGTCCGTAGCCAAAGTTTAGGATATGTGAAAGGCTTCAATATGGAAGGTGTTAAGTATGGCCAAGAGAAGAATGCTACCCTTGGGAGCCCCCCCCAATATTACCCCTTTTCCTTGGGAGGTAACATCACATGACTAGGGCATATAAGCTAACCACCAAGCTGAAACAAGGAAACTGACATAATTTCCCAAACCAATGATTCATTATAGAACTTCAACCAAATATCCTCATCCACATGCCCAAAAAATTAAGCACAACACTTTGCAAGAATGAAGGACTAACATACCTCATGGTGACAATAGTTTACCATCTCCAATACTTTGGGTTGCTTGAATGTGATGAGCCTTGGTTGATCCATACTGAGAGGAAAATAAAGGGAGATTGTTGGGCTGCCATCTGTGGACATGCTGATCATCGACATGGTTGAGATCATGTTCTCCATTGCGGGCCTTGAGACATGATATCCTTTGGTTACCCCTAGGCATGGGGTGGTAACATATGGCTCCAACATGGGGACATGTGCGCACTGTAGAGCGCATGAGAAGCTTAACATCTCTGGTTGTCTAAGACCTACAATTCTGCACCCACTTCAACCAACAAAGTACTTTAGAAGTATCTGTTGGTGGATGTGATCCACCTATTGTCAGTGATAATCTAAAATAATGCTAAAAATAAAATTTTCCTTAGCTACAAAATGATAAAGCAATAATATTTAATGATAAAATGCAATTTCCTAACATGTATTCATTATATGCAAACAAGAATTCAACATGTATATGCAAGAAGATGCAACTATACTAGCATGATATGCATGATGAAACATATATACAAATGCACTGCAAGATGTAAATTTCTACCCCACCTATTCTAATTTATGTTAGTAAAAATACTAGGTATAATCATATAACCAGTAAGGCCATTCCAACATTGTATTAGAATATCTACCCCCGTGCTTCATCACAAACCAACATAAGGAAAAGTCAAGCAAAAAAAGGTCGTGAGTCAGAACATACATCATACCATAACTAGTCGTAAAATTCGACTCATGGAGGTGGGAGGGAGGGACAAAATCATGTAAGGAGTCATCACCACATCCTTGCCTTATCCATCCCAGGGAAAGGCCAAAAGAATCAGGTGAAGGAAGATACTCATCCTCAACTACAAAGATATATCCTAAATATCAAGAAGAATGGATGAGAATAAAACTAAGAAAAGCTATGAGGTTGTCCATGGGAGGAGAGAGAGGACAAGATAAGGGATCAAACCAGGCCTAGAGAATTTTTTTTTCTCCCAACTCAAAGCTTGTTGGTCTTGTGTGTGAAACTGAAAACCCTTGCAACAAACCATAGGTTGAAAATGACTTTTTCCTATAGGAAAGTGATCATCATGAGGAAAACTACCACCCATATCAATATTGAAACAACAAGGTATAAAAGGAGAAGGTCAAAAGCTCTCATCACAAAAATCTTGCATTGGGAAATTCATGGCCTCATCTTCATCAAAATTAGAGCACAATGATGGCTGAAAATATACTTCGTAGATTAAATGTGAGTGCTCAAAAGAATAAGCATCAAACTATCTAGCATATGACCAGAAATCATCATGAGAGTGTTGTCATCATGTTGCCAAGATTTTGAATCAATAGCAATCACATATGGTTGTTGTAAAGGAAACAATTGAAAATGTCCTTTAATGTCATAAATGGGATCTTTACCAAGACAAATAACATCCCATTTACATATCCCAACATGTATAAAATCATCAATATTCTCAATCAAGTCATAACCTTCATTATAGCATGAAGGGTCCTATTGTCGCACAAACTATAGGTTGGGAAACGCCCAACCCAATCCATGGGATGGCGATAATCAATCCATTGTCAACCTTAGATAAACCCTCCCCTCGCTTTAGTGAAGGATATATCCAACATAAGGGGGGAATCCTGGGTGACCCTAAGGGGTAATGAGATGGAAAGTGACGTTATGGAATTGAAGCCCCTAGGTCAAACTACTAAGTGGCGGATGGATCGAAAATGAGTCTCGAAGATGGTAAAGGGTTTCCAAGTGCCCGAGTACTTGTAGAGGGTTTTTGTACCTGCTCGAGACACAATAAAACACAAGATACGAAGGCGATAACTAGTGGAAAAACAAGTGAATCTCGTTGTCCCAATTAGCAATGGTATATAATGATATAAATCAACAAATAAAATATTAAGAAGAGCTACTAAACAAGTCACTAAAATTCAAGAGAATATGCAAGAGATTACCTAGGAATTACTAGTGAAACTCAAGTATGATAGCACAAGACTTTAGCAACAATTAAAAGTTCTTAAGTACAAGTATTGAAGAGATATCATTGCAGCCTTATGGCTGTGGAAAACGATTGCTACAATAGAAACTTCCAACCACTGAAAATTTCAAGTAAACCGCCCGAAAGAAGCACAACAACTAGTAGATTAATTTGGTAGCTTTCTAACAAATTCCGACGGTTAGAAAATGAGTAAATTTGAAAGTTGTGAGGTGTTTTTCTGCAGCCCTAATGGCTGTAGCTTAAATTTATAACAACAATAAGCGTTACTTGTAAAACTATGATGCCCTAGGGGCATAAGCAAGCCAATATCACGTAGAATTGATTGCACTTCAAACAATTTGAAAATATCGTAAAATCACGTTACCCAATGAAAGTAATTTTATTTCTGCCATGGAAATTTCAGATTAGTGCCTTCAAAATATTGGGCAAATGGCGTCCTAGATTTAAGAGTTAGATCCACAATATCCCTAGGGGTGTAAACTCTCTTACTCCCTAGGGCATGAAAATCAAACTTAGGTAAATCTAGGAGGGTGTACACCCTTTTACACCTCCTAGAAACCTTCCAATAAATGACTTTTCAACTAGCAAATGAGATGAATCTTAATGGAGGGTGTATGCACTTATAATCCTCCTAGGGTTTCAACCAATAACAATTATGAAATAAGTGAGAAGAACTAACAATTGTAGATTTTCCTTACCAATTTCAAAAGAGATGCAAGATAAAACCCTATTTCACCAAGCAAAGACCATTCATAAGAAAGAGAGAATACCTCCAAGAGGTGTGCACCACCTTAGCTCCACAAAACACCAAGATAATTCACTATAAGAAATTTTCACAAGAGAGAGAGAGAGAGAGAGAGAGAGAGAGAGAGAGAGAGATCAAATTTCCCAAAGAGGGCACAAATTTCAGCCAAGCAGTCTTCTCAAAATGGCAGAGCTATGATAAAATGACAATAGTTTGATCTCTATTTATACAAATCCTCCTAAAAGTGTTTGTCCACTTAAATTTAGGGTAAAACACAAAATAAGGGGTCAATAACCCTTATTTTTCCCCTTTACATCATAAATTCAAATTTAACTTTCAAAAACTGCACATAAGAAACCCTAATATGACACCATCCCTCTTTAGGGTGACTTTTTGGCATTTTTAGGTGGACGTTGAGCTTGAAGATGAATCGTTGGGCCTCCAAAGGCTCCTCCCTCATGCACTAGGTTCATCTCATGCAAAGGGTCTTCTTCCTAAAAAAAATCCAAGTGTACCAAACCCTAGCCATAGGGTGACATCAATCCCTTCAAGTGTGACGTTTTGGCCTCAAGAAGCAAAACATTGGGCTAGTAGGGGCTAGATGATGTCCTCCAAGGTGCCTCTCAAGCCTCCAAAGGTTGTCATCATCGTTTGGTTGTATGGGTCATGGTATCCATCCTGTGGGTTTCATGCCCCAGGGAGGCCCAAGCTAGGCTTGTTCTTCCAAAACTGTCCACCAACTAGGTCCTACAAAGAAAATGAATATGACCTCCAAGGATCTCAATTAAAATGCATCTCAATAAGTAAATAAAATCAATAAAAGGGCCACCTAAGCATGTGCATCGAAAACCACCTCATCAAACTAAACAAGTGCTCAAAGACCCTGTGCGATTTTCCAAGTTTAGGTATGGGAGGGTTGACAAAGCGACCTATTGGGTGAATCGTTCCTCAAGTTTAGGAGTGTTTTCCAAGTGGAACCCTCTCTAGGTCACGTGGACAAGGTGACATGGATGGGGGAAAAAACTTTGGGCATGGGGTTCATGACATACAAGGGATCGTAGTGTCTCATTTATGGGTGTCTTTGTAGAGGGTGTGTTGCACCTTCATTTTCAATAAAACCTTTTTCCAAGCCCGTTTATTGTGTTTTGTTCTTTTAATATGTTTTCGGGTTTAATACAAGGTGGGGCTTATACCTAAGCATGAAAAAAAATTCCCACCTTGACTCTACCTTGGTCAAATTATGCTTCCCCAAGTTGAATACAATGTTTGGGGCTTCTACCTAAGAATGAAAAACATCGCCCACACACACTCTACCTTGGTTGGAATTTTGTATTTTGTTTTTTTACGGGTCCCATCAGTTTCTTATGAGATACATTTCATTGTCCTTGGGATCCTTGGGCAAGCATCGAGAAGGTCTATCATTGGATTTTAACTTTTTCCAGCTACAAGCCTCTAGGCCTTCATCCCCTTCTTTCCATGAAATGAGGGACAATCCCTTCTTGGGGAAATACACCCGAAAATCCCAAAAGACGAGGAGACGAGGAGACGAGGGGATGAAGTGTGGAAAACAGAAAGTATGATTGGGAATGGCATGATGACCTGTCAAGGGGAACTTTTAGTACCAAGCATATCCCTAAGGGTGACCAATTACTACGGCACAATGTCAACCACCAAGGTGAAACAGGGCAAAGAGCATAAATTCCAAGCAGACGTTACATAATCAAAAGAAGTTTTAAAATGCAACAAATTTAAATGCCTCAAAAATTGAAATGACACTCACCATAATACCTTGCTTGTACCTCATGGAGCAAGACCCAACGCCTTCCATAAGCTAGCTAATGTGGTGGATACCCTCATGATGAACTTGAGATATGTGGTGGTGAGGTGGGCCTCTGTCTATGCAAGTGGACGTTGTCAACCATATGTATCTCGATACTCCATGTTTGCAAACTGAGGGCCTCGAGACATCATCTCCCTAGTTATCTATAGGAAATGGGGATAATAGGTCCAATGTATCCAAGGTTCCTCTAACACATCTTCACTTTCCCATTCATGAAATGCATCAACATCGAAAACTTGGAAATGAGTGTATTTTACCACGTTCTTTTCTTCTTTTGTAGGAAGAATGGAGGCTTGGATGACTTCATCAAGTGGAGGTGATCCAGGGGATCAAATTTTGCTCAAAAATTCAAAGTGTTTGAAATCGCTTCAAATCGAACGAGAGTAGGCCTCGTCGTTACGAACCCAACACAACTCGTTTGGGTTCAAATGGACGTCGAGAGCAAGATATATCGCATTCTGTTCACAATGACAAACATGCAAAAAAATGGGTGCTGACTGTACAGTCTGTACAGTCCGTACAAACGCTGACGTGGCAGGTCGTATGACACGTGGTAGGCCATATGACATGTGGCAGGCAGTTATTTGAACAGTTGGCATGTGACATGGCATGTTTGTAGTGAACGGGATGACAACACGTGGCCCAATCAATGGCCACCACATGCCATATATCTATTGGTTTAAAATTTATGTCGTTGGCCGGAGTCGACCCCGTGACCTCCGGGCAGGGGGGAGATACTTGGCAAGAGCCGCCAACTGGCATGCCACTGGTTGTTCCTTGTAATATATATGGCAAAATATATTTAAAATTTTGCATATGTGTATAGTTTGGGGCGCGACCGGGCTGGGGCTTAGCCCCAGCCCTTGGTCGCACATTGTATTACATATGACAAATGATATACCATTCGAGCACACGCGCAGTTGTGTTTGTTCCAATGGTTATACAAATGACCCGCCATTTGGCCTTTGACCATTGGCTTGTGGAACGGGAGCCTATGTTTATGCTAGTGCGCGGTCGCATGGGTCATACGACCTTGCCCTTGACAATTAAGGGCTAGGTGCGCCCGTAACTGTCCTACAGTTTGCACGGTTCATGCGGTTGCATCTGGTGCTAAGTTTTTACGCTTAAATATGCATGTGGGCTAGGTTGAGCCAACAAGGGTGCGTTTTGTAGATGTAAAGACAACAAGTTTGAAGGGGGGACTTCCAGGAAGCCTATCTTCTTCAATTTTTGGCCAAACAAGGTGCCGAAAAAGCCCAGCTAGGGGTTTTTGGATGTTCTGAAGCCATTGGAGCAGTCTATTTGGAATTTTGAGCATTTTAAAGCACATTTTTGATCACTTTGAGCAAATAATACAAATTGATCCATTGGAAGTTGGACCAGGAGATGTAACCCAAGAGAGGGGTGAACTACTTTATCATTTGCTATGTTATGTGTTTTCTGTTCACTGTTTTTGCCGCTGTTTATATGCATCTTGAATGAGTAAATCCTATTAAAGTTGTGTTGCAAAGTTGATCCATTTGCATTTTAACACATAAAATTTAACTTGCAAATATTTTCAAGAATACAAGTCTTCTTCATTTTTAGATCAGGAGGAGAAAATACTGGAGCTTCATCTTCATAAGGATCCTCTTTGTGGATTAGGTCTCCAACAAGGTGTGTTTAATCAAAGTATTCTTCTTCAACATATTCACAAGGAAACTCGTGTTGTTCTTGGTAATTTTTTTCATGACTCACCTCTTCAGGTTCTCATTCGTCAATCAAGTCTTCATTGTCTTTAATAGAATCATGAGGTAATTTTTTCTCCTCTTAAATGATTGGTAACCCTCTTCATGAGATTCTTCCTCAGGTTCTTTTCTTGCAGATGCACAATCTTCTTCATCCAAGGAATGCTCAAGATATAGAGGTTCTTCGCTAAAAAATTCTTCATCGTTCACTTGTTTGTGTGGAGGGGGAATTTTGTCACGATTTGCAACTTATGAATCATCCCATTCTTCTCCCTCCACATTCAACTCCAATATCTTGGATAGAACCCAAGGTTGGTTATACTTCTCTCGTATGCCGGCACATAGTGTTTTTACTTGGAAGTATGCCTTAGCAAGCTCTCCCTCTACTGATATTTTGAAACATTGAACATACCTCTCCACCATGAGGTCACACTGTTCTTGTCTTTATGCACAAAGGTTAATCAATAAATGTATATCCTCTCAATGTTCAACCAATTGCTTGAAAAAACTCTGATCTTCTTTAACGCTTTCTTTCAACCTTTGGGAGAATTATTCACATTGTTCTTCATAGATTTATTCTTCTTCAAAGGTTTCCTCTTCTTTAAGGGCCACCTCAAGTTATCGAATGATGTCTTCAGGTGTTTGATAGCCCAAACCCCAATATCGAAGAAATTTTGTAGTAAGGGAATATACACTCTTTGGTTTGATATTTTTGGCAAGCTACACTCATATCTCGATTGGTATGTTACCCAAAAACAATAGTATTCACACATATTCTTGTATCAACCTTAATCTTGTTGTGTATCTTGTAAATTTTGCAACATAGGTAACAATTGAGGACCTATGACCATCATGCTTTGGATAATTATTAGTCCATTTAGAGAGACTTTGATTAGTGTACTCGGGACGATTATCAACATCAATGAATGGATACCTTTCATGAAAAATCTCATGGTGCCACGATTCCATTACTTGAAAATACGCAATATCACAAAGTTTAGAGTTGGATGACACCTCAAAATATGTCAGTGGAGTCGTTATATGATATCCCTTGGATCATCAAAGGAAGGTGAGGGAATTTCCCTTAGTGGAGTCACCAAGTAAACTTGTAAGATAAGGGCTTCTGGAGAAAGTTTGCTAAAGATATGTCATTGAGGACACTGACTCAATCCTCCCTGAAAATAATGCTAAGATGTTATCACAATATTTGTACTTGTGCAAAGCCCCACCACAAGTCCCCAAATCTTGCGTAACAATGGAAGTACCCACCATTGTCACCTTAGCATGAACTTTCCTCATTTTAGTGATGGAAGAGGTTGACCACAAGGGAGGATTCTCTAGTGACCTCGAGGGATCATAGGTGGATCAAAGTAGCAAGTATAGTACCCAAGTCTACCACCCCCTCTCTTGGTCACCTAATGAGGTCTAGGTCAAGGTAGTAGAAGAGGTATGAAGTTGTTTGAGTACCTGCCTGAAACAAGGACAATTTATAAGATATATATGATGTCTTTCAAGTTCAAACATGCAATCAATACCTATTTAATACACTAGACAAAGTAACTTTCAATGTTTGTTATAAATTTGTAGCAGTAAGTAATGATGCAACAATAGTAAAATATTTATAACAACAATAAGAAATAAAGTTCAGAAATGCAACAACTGACAATGAAAACTTAGCATACATCCACTAGAATAATATCCAATTGTTAGATGCCATTTCTGAATATGTTAGGCCACCTTTGCAAAAGTGTATGCAACAAATAAGAGTGTTATTAGATGGATGTAGCAAACTTTGGACAAAATGCTTCACCAATGCACTTTAGGGATATAGGATATTAACCTTCGTAAGAATGTTTTACTAATTTTGGACAAAATTAATCTTGTGAGAGGAGGAATCACTTATGCTCCTCTCTTAGGGTTTCACCAAGCAAGACATCTAGCATAAAATAGAAAAATTCACCATGAAAAATAATGGCATAAAGACAAATTGTAGAAATTCACTTAATTTAGCCAAGATATCATGAGACAAAACCCTAATTGTAGAAATTCCTCTCCAAAATCTATAAGAAAACATCCACAAATGATCCTCCAAGAATAGTGCATAAGTGAAAAGAGCTAGTAGCCTAACTAGGGAGAGAATTTCAGAAGTGATCTCTCACAAAGGTGAGAATTGAAGATGATAAAATGAAACATGAGGGTGGCCTTCTAATATGAGGCCACCCTAATACACTTGTCCACATAAATTTGTCAAAAATATAATTCAAGTGGGGCCGATCCATTTATTTTCCTCTAACATAATGCCAAAATACAAAAATACATCATAAAACCCTAAAAAGGGTGATGCCATGCTCTAAAAGGGTGGCGTCAAGCTAGGAAAGGGTGACATCATGCCTCCAAAGGCCAAGTGGAATCCTCTGAGGGTGAGAGATTGTGAAGAGAGGTGTCTCCTCACCTAAAACCATGCCAATCATCTATGGTACCCATCCATCCATCAAAACCCTAGCCAAGAAGATGACGTCAAGGAGATCCAAAGTCCAAGTCCAAGGCTGAGAGGGTTGTAGTCACGTATCATCCAAGTGATGTAAAAACACCTGCTACTACAAAATCCTCCATCCTTTGTGCACAAAATATCTGGGGTACTCTACCCAGCCTGTGGGGCTTCTAGCCTGTATGAGTGGCATAATGACCAAAACTATTCAAACCAAGCCCATCTGTCCATTGTTCAAGGTCCTGAGAATGTGAGAGCCATTTTCTGACGGTGGTGAGCCACTGGATGACCCATTGCTCTCCATCACACGTGATAAAGTATTGAAATAAAGGAATAATGTCCTGGGTATAAGCCCAAGACATCCCTTAAGAACCATGTTAGGGGCATTTAAAACAAGCCAAAGTATAATGCAAGGTTAGGCAAATTTCACAAGAAACATTAGTCCTTAAAGCATACAAAGTAAGATGCAACTTAAGATATAAGCCATGTAAGATAATTCACCTCAGTATTCCCTTCAATCATCACACCAGCCTAGGACCCCATGTGAGTTACCAAATTTAAGTATGGGAGGATCTTCATCCAACCCTATTAGGTGTGCCACCTAGACAATAAATAAAATAACCCAGGTAGAGGGATAGGTCATGTGAGTGACAATGGAAAGTAAAAACCCACCAAGAATACATGTGAAAATGATATCATTTAGGGCTTACTTCATGGCTTATGTTGTTAATCCATTTCTATGACCGCCTTTGTGGACGGTGCAATTTCTCTTGGGTTTCCCCATATTTCTATGCCACCTTTTTCCAAACCCTCTTTTTCCTTTTTCTAGTCTATGATTTCATTTATATTTGCAAATTTGTGGGTCCCATTTATATATGGTTTCAAGATATAAAATTACTTTTTTGGGACCGATGCGAGCACTAAAAGGGTAGAGCTCAGGTTGGTTCGAGTTTTGGTGGTCTTGCTTTGCTGCATTCAATTTCTTTTTTATCATCATTTTCTTATTCTTTTATAGCAGCTGCGAAACAACCTCTGGAACTTCAACGTCACATCTCATGAGAGAATGGTCCATAGCTGAATTTTAGAATATGTGAAATGATTTGAAATGGAAGGTGTTAATTATGGTCAGGAGCAGAACTTTACCCTTAGGATCCCCCCCTAGTATTAACCCTTTTCCCTGGGCGGTGACATCATGAGACTAGGACATATATGCTGACCACCAAGGTGAAACAAGGAAACTGACATAATTTCCCAAACCAGTGATCCATTATCCAACTTCGACCAAAGATATTCATCCACGTGCATGATGAATTAAGAACAACACTTTGTAGGAAAGAAGGACTAACATACCTCATGGTGACAATAGCTTACCATCTCCCATACTTCGGGGTGCTGGAATGTGATGAGCCTTGGTTGATCTTTGCTGGGAGAAAAATAAAGGGGAGATACTAGGCTCCATTTGTGGATATGTTGATCATCATCATGGTTGAGATCATGTTATCCATTGCGGTCCTTGAGACATGATATCCTTTGGTTACCCCTAAGCATGGGGTGGTAACACAGTAGACAAGCTCAGAGAATACAACAATCTTTTTATAACAAGGGTGAAAATATAAAATATTTTAATCTGTGTTTCACTAAATTGTATAATCAAATCCCATAAATGACCGGACCTCATAATTAGGCTGCTTTGATGCATTATTATAATACTTTACCTGCTTCTTCTAGACATAGGCTTAAAGAAAATAATGTTGATATTTTAGGATATGCATTACGAACACGCTTTGAATTTGAAGATTTTTTTTCTAGAACATGTCTTCCTGTGGAATATTTTGTTAAATAGAATGATATGTCAACTATGTTATAGTTGGTACAAGATATGAGCAATCAAATGATTTCTTTTGAGAGAAAAGGGGTGACTTCCACGTCTGCCCCAACTGAAACTTCTGCACAAGCTACTTTTAGGAATCAACCCGATAATTTTCAGCCTAACAATTATCCTCCTAAGTCTATTCTTTCGAGAGCTTGGTGCAATTTTTGTGAAGATAATCATTATGAGAATACCTGCGAGGTCAAAAAGAGTGCAAGAGAATGAATCTTTGGAAAAAATGTTGATACAACTATTGCTACCTTAGATTGGGCTCCAGAAGATAATGTGATGATGTTTAATATAGGAAATAAATCCTATGCAAACAAAGGTAAAGGTGGTCCTCCCAAGACTACTTTTCCCCCAAGCTCATCCTCTCAACAAACCAACCCTCAGGTTACCAGGGGTGCACAAAGTCAAGAGGTTTTTACCTCTTTTTCTTATTATTTTAAGTATAATATTCTAAAATAAGTAGCTACTATAAAAGCAGATGCATCTTTACTGGATATGGTCACCGTCCCAGAGAGACAAAGACATTTGAAATATTTTATGGAAGGTAAAACTTCCACAATTGCTAGTTTATCTGAAGAGCCAAGTGAGGAAGAAATGTATATAAATAAAGTAGTTTTATATAATCCTAGGAGTTATATTAAAAATCCTCCCTTCTATGTATCGGTAAAGATAATGGATAAAATTGCTCATCGCCACCTAATTGATGGAGGGTTAGGTCCTAATGTTATGTCAAATATAATCATGGAAGAATTGGATCTTTCATGTACAAATGAGAATTCGAAGAGGATGTTGTCTTATAATAGTCAGCAAAATTTACTTTTGGTGAAATCAAAGACATAAAATCAGTCTTATGTGCTCATCCAAAAATTAGAACCACCTGCAATATTCAAGTAATAAACATGCCCATTAGTAATTATTCTATCAATCTAGGAAGAGACTAGTGAGCTTTAACTGGTGGTTACATTTTTTTAGATGGGTCACACATGTACCTTCCTAATAATGGAAAGAACATCATTGTCCTCAAGGAAGGACGAATATCTCCTTATATTGAGAGTCTTCCACAACCTCATGTAAATTAGATTGAGGAAGACATGGGTGTATATTCTATTTTTCTCGAAGAAGATAGTAATTTTGTTTTACCCTCTCGAGAGCCTAAAGACAAAATTTAGCACATGCACTTTGATGGTGCTTGTTCGAATGAGTGTAATGATGCATGTATAATATTGTATTCTCACGTAGGAAAGATTCACAATTTTCTTATCAACTAGAGTTTGCTTGCACTAACAATGTTACAGATCAGTTTGAAGCCTTGATCATAAGTATTGAAATTGATTTAATCCTGGTTGCTATCATCTTACTATTTTTGGGGATTTTTGTAAATCTAGTTAGAAGAATTTATATCCCCTCAAAAAAAATGATTATAAGATATACATAAGCAGTATGGTATCTGATTTCAATTTTTTTAATCTTTTAACATCACACATATCAGGAGAGACCTGAATTCAATGGTTGATAGGCTTGTTGTTTTTACAACTAGTCCTACAATGCAATTACTTCCTCAAAGACCTAATTGTACATTGATGTCTTTGTATTGCCCACTTTTTTTGAATAATGTAGAATCATGGCAAGTTTTTCCGAACGATGAAAGTATTTGTGTTTTCTTGCAGATTGATCCTTGTTGGACATGTAAACCTTTGTGGTTACATTACTTGTAACTATAATGTAAACATGAAGAGTCATAAGTGATAGGAATGATCACCTGTTGGGGAAGACCAAGTATCATTCGGTTATGTATATATGCACCTATCTAGCTAATAAAAATCATAAACGTGGAGTTATATTTTCTGCCATTGCTGGCCTGACAATGGTATTAGAGCCAGCGCTAACTTCATGAGAGTTTCCTCTCATATGCAAAAAGCGCCCTCTTCCATATCTACCTTTACAGTCTGATTCTCTAGGGTTTCTCTCTGCCATATTCTCTCTGGTTTCCTAATGTGAGGTATCTGTTGACTTCCTGCAACTAATTTTCACGTTGCTCCCATCTACTCTCCAACCCATCGATTTCCCTCATCGACCCGACCACTCATCTGAAAATCCTAAACCTAATTTCTATACCGTAAACTTAATTTTTGTTTCACTCATTCATGCTACTACTCTTACTCCCCTCACGCAACCTAACACTACCTCACACAGGTAGTAATGGTACTAGAGATTCGCTCTGCATTTTTTTCCCTTCTCCATTAGCAACGAACCTAACCCTAAATCAGAGGTATACACATGTTATTTCACTAGTTTTCATACCTAATTTAACGACTTCATATATTTGATACATATCCATTCACTATTCACTAGTGGAGATAAGGGATTGACTCTTCTACGTGAATTTCACCCTCGACTTGGAAGTTCACCCTCGACTCTTCAAGTATACTCATACGTTGATCCATCAACTTGGCTGGGTATTTGTTTTGGTTGCTTGTCCCCATTGCCTTGTTTGTGTAGAGTACCACTTGGGTATTAATTCTGGATGCTTTTCCTCATCAATCACCAAACCTAAAATCTTGTCAGAAACGTTTTGCATAGTAATGCTTCTCTCACTCTCACTCTTTGTGAGATGCTCATCACCATTTATGGCCATGAAGGCATTGCAAGATCCAAATTGTATACTTTTCCATCTGAGCTTTGTAATGTCACTGTCTTATTCTCCACCATTGATGATGTTTTCATATATGATGGAATATCCGATCTTCCCCTGGATTTGAATCGACGGTTAATTGAATAGTGTATCTACCTGCCTTGTTACAATTTCAGGATTCCCCTTCTTCTAGGTATTTATATTGGAATGAAGGCAACAAAGTTTTCTCTATTTACTACTGACTACATTACCATTAGAGAAAGGAAGACCCTTTCCATCCAATGCCTTGCATATATCAACCCTATCCAGTGATTTTGTGTAACCTTACATGTGAATTGGAGTGTGTATGGATAGTGTCACACACACACACACACACACACACACACACATATATATTTCATGACCAACTTCTAAATGGTGTCTTTCTCTAGCAATCATAGCCATTTTTGTCGACACATTACTCATTCCTCAAGGCTGAGTGATTGCCTTCACTAGATAAGAAGTCTCTAGTTCTCTTGATGCAACAACATTGTACCTTTGGTGTACTTTCTACACCCTCTCCATTTGGCAACATGGGTTTTGGAAGCACTTCATTTAATGTACAACATGGAGGCAGTAAGAAACGTCACATAAAGAAGAAGATTAGACGCAGGGGGGTTGGCATAATCCCCAATAAAATAACAAACTTCATTGTACTCGCTGCAGAATGAATGGGTAACATGAAGCCTCCGACTACAAAGTTCCATGGAAAAATATCAAATAAGACAAAGATAGAGCCTCAGACCCGGTGAAAGGTAAAGCACCTATTCACTATGTTGTTTCCTATTGCAATATAGGAGTAAGTGAAGATATATTTAATACTTCATTTTCTTCTTGGAGATATGAATGTATTCTTGACATAGGTGCGACCTCACACATGACATTTCGAAGAGATTTATTTGAATAATTTGATGACAATGTAGATGGCATAGTGTACTTTGTAGGCAGATAAAGTCTCAAACCCTCAGGAATGGGCACCGCCAGGCTTAAGTTTCCTGGACTCCCATATTTTCTTCCACACAATGTACTCTATCTTCCAGAGCTGCAAAGAAACTTGTTGTCCCTTGTGCACATCAGACATCAAGGCCACCCTGTTCATATGTTTGGTGGAAAAATTGAGATAAGGAAGGATTCTGACAACATGGTTGTCATGACCAGAATGGAAGATGGAAGACTGTTGAAGCTGAATGGGACATCTACCCATACTCACACTGTTGCATACCTTTCTCATCATGACTCATGTATAATTCCATCTAGTCTTTTTGTGGCATGCTATATTTTGTCATATCAATTATTATAGTCTTTGTTTAATGAAAAATAATGGTGTTTTTGGTTTGCCTACCATTCCTAGAAAATTGGAACAATGTGATGCTTGTATTCTTGGAAAGCATAGCAGACAACCTTTCCATGATTCTACTTCCAAAGCACGTAGAAGACTTGAATTGATTCATTTTGATTTGTGTGGCCCTATGCATGTAGCTTATGCAAATGGAAACAAATATATCATGACTTTTATTGATGATTACACTAGAATGTGTCGTGTGTACTTGTTGAAAGATAAATCACAAGCTTTTGAAACTATTAAAAATTTTCATGTATGGATTCAAAATGAAGCTCAGTCTCATATTGGCTCTCTTCACATTGAAGAGAATATACAACTAATGAATTTTAAAGTTACCATTGCCAACATGTGATCAAACATCAAACTATAGTTCCATACAATCCTCAACAAAATGGTGTAGCTGAACGAATGAACATGACACTCCTAAATATGGTTCATTCCATGATGTTTTTCAAGAATGTTAAATTAATGTTTTGGGATAATGTGGTTCTATGTGAAATTTGTGTCAAAAAGAGTTGTCCATCTCATGCTCTCAAAAACAAGACTCCATATGAAATGTGATATGGCCACATTCCTTCAGTGAGGCATCTTAGGGTCTGTGGTTCCACCTGTTATGCCTTGATTCCTAAAAAACAAAGAAACAAACTTGTAAGGAGACAGAAGTGCATATTCTTAGGGTAGTTAAATACCACCAAGGGGTATAATCTTTATGATGATACAAACAATAATTTCATCCTTTCTAGAGATGTGATGTTTCTTGAATCCACCAAGAAAGACAAAATTGTTGATAGACAACTTGATCATCTGGAAAAATTCACTTGTGTACATATATATCATGAATTTGATGATGAGCTTCCATATATTGAAGGGGGATCCCTATCTTGGGTCAATATTTGGAATATTCTTGTGTAGCATAATCTCCCCCACATGAAGAAGTTCTTGCCACTTCATCAGAACCTGAAGTTTAGTTGGATGATGTGATCGAGAGGATTGAAAAGTTGAGACTTGATGAGAACTCAACACCATCTCAATCAGCTGAGAAAATTGGAACATCTCAAAAAGGTCCACCAAAATGGCTCACAAAAACACTTGAAAGTGTTCATCCTTATTAGATCAGAAAGACAAGAACCAAATTGTCCTTAAAACAATATGGAGGTAATGTCAATAATTCAAACTCAGGTGATGTAGAAGATATGGATGTTTCATATGATTGTGAGTTGAATTTATCTACTAACCATGAAATGACTTTTTTTAAATAAGCCACTTCTCATGATGAATGGAAAGAAGCCATGTAGAAGGAATATTATGCTCTCATCAAGAATGGGACATGGAAGTTGGTGGACCCTCCATATCGAACCAAACCAATTGACTGCAAGTGGGTATTCAAGAACAAGTACATATCAGATGGCTCACTTGACAAACACAAAGCAAGGCTCATGGAAAAAGGATTTGCATAGAAAGAAGGTGTTGATTATGAGGAAACTTTTTCCCCCACAACAAAATGGGCTACCATCCACACTCTATTTTCCATGGCAACACAAAATGGATGGAAAATTCATCAAATTAATGTGAATACTACCTTCTTGAATGGAGACTTGAAAGAGAATGTGTTCATGTCTCAGCCAAAAGTCTTTGTCATGAATGGATAAGAACATGAGGTATGAAATCTCATCAAATCCTTGAATGGCTTGAAACAAACACCGCGAGCATGGTACGAAAAGTTAACTGAGCATCTTCTAAAATTGAATTTCAAGCATTTCAATCTTGATGAGGCAACTTTGTTTGTCAAGAAAGTTGGAAAAACTATTGTGTATATTGTATTATATGTATGTGATCTGTTCATAACAAAGAAAAATGAGAATTGCATTGAATCCATAAAGAAAGAGTTGAAGAGAGGCTTCGATATGACATAATTGCAGACATCTTCACCAAAGTGCTTGGAAGAGAAAAAAATGAGAAGTTCAGAATGATGCTCGGACTCACACACATCCCTTTGGATTAAGGGGGGGAATGTTGGACACATAATCCTTTTTGGTTACGTTACTTGTAACTATAATGTAAATATGAAGAGTCATAAGTGATAGGAATGTTCACCTATTGGGGAAGATCAAGAGTCATTCAGTTATGTATATATGCATCGATCTAGCTAATGCAAATCATACATGTGGAGTTATCTTTTTTTCCATTCTTGGTCTGACAAGCCTATTAAATGAAAGGAAATTATATCTTTGGAAGATAATAAGTTTCCTAAAGGACTGGCTCCTCTAGAGAGCTCATTCTCATCTAGTGATGTTGGGAATAAGAAAGACAAATAAGAGGAGGAGTCAAAAATAAAAATGGGTGATACTGTTTCGCTAACTATTGGGACTCATGATAATCCAAAGACTTTGAAAATTGGAGCTCAATGTTTAGAGGAGGAAAAACAAAAATTCATGGAGTTATTTCGTGAATTTAAAGATGCCTTTGCTTGGTCATATGAGGATCTTCGTGTTGTTTATCCTAATGTTATTCATAATTTTATTCCTATCAAGGAAGACGCAAATCCAATTAGGTAGGAAAAGACTCATTAATCATGCCTTGGAAGCTAACATTAGGAAGGAAGTAGAAAAATTGATTAATGATAATATTATTTTTCTTGTAAAATATTTCGAGTGGATATCCAATCTTGTCCTAGTGCGAAATAAAAATGGTGACATAAAATTATGTGTTTATTTCCATGCATTGAATAGGGAAAATGTGAAAGATAATTTTCCGCTTCCAAATATGGAATTAATTTTTCAACAAGTGGCAAGGTCACAAATGATGTCCCTTCTTGATGGTTTTTCATGTTATAATCAGATCAGAGTCAAGAGGGATGATAAATATAAAACCACATTCACTACTTGTTGCGGCACCTTTGCATATGAAATAATTCCTTTTAGTCTAATAAATGTTGATGCTACTTTTTAGAGGGATATGCAAATATGCTTTGACGATCTTATCGATAAGATTATTCAAATATATCTTGATGATTTAACTATCTATTCTAGAAACCAACAATATTATTTTGATCATCTTAGAAAATTTTTCTTACGTTGCAGAAAGTTTGGAATGTCCTTGAACCCTACAAAATCAATATTTGGTGTCCTACAAGGTAAACTTGGTCATGTTTATTTATTTATTTATAAATTTAGGAATTAGTATTGATCCTGAGAGGTTTATCACAATCCAAAATCTCCCCTTATAAAAAATAAATTCAATCTTTCATGGGAAAAATCAAATTTTTAGAAGATTTATCCCCGATTCACAAGTATGGTTAAACCAATCCACAATATCCTCAAGAAATATCGATCATTCTCATGGAATGATGATACCGAAAAGGATTTTGTAGAAATAAAGAGAGCAATTAGTTCACTTTGGTTTTGGAAAAACCAAAATTTTGAAAAAGTTTCATTATTTATATTAATGCTGTTGGTCAGCAATATCTACTATCCTTCTTCAAAGGGATGATCAAAATAATGACCAATTGAAGCAATATCTACTATCCTTCTTCAAAAGGATGATCAAAATAATGACCAATTGATAGCTTACATGAGCCAAATTTTATCAAACGATGAATTTAAATATAATTTGATTGAAAAATATGCATATGCTCTTGTAAAATCTATTGAATTTTTTTTCCATTATATCTTAGGTAAGCACACACATGTAAAAGTCCCTTTGCCTGCTGTTAAATTTTTGCTTTCTCAAATACATCTTTCAAGAAAAATTGCACATTGTCTTGCTAAGATACAAGAACATGATTTCATGATAACAACATCTAACACAATCAAGGGATGAGATCTAGCCTTACAACTAGCTCAACATCCTGAACCAGGTGTTTCTTTTGAAATTGACAAAAATGTTTTGTCTGCACTTTTTCTTGTTTAACATGAAAATATTGATTTAGCAGAACATCCTTGGTACAAGGACATGATTTATTTTTTTCTATTTCAAAAATGTCTCGATAATATTGAATACCAACAATGTAGGAGGGTTTGTCTTGAAGCCTCCAAGTACCTAATCTTAGGTAATTCTCTTTTTTTCACAAAACTGTTGATGGATTGTTGTTCTATTGTGTTGACAATACAACAACCCAAAAAATATTAAAGGAAATTCATGGATAGCATACTCAATTATTCATATTGGTGGTCATTTTGTTGCAAAAGCCATTGCATTCAAAATATTGAGAACCAATTATAACTGGTCTTCAATCTTTAAGGATTCTTACAAATTTACACAGGCTTGTAATGAATGTCAAAAGTTTGCAGGCAAAGACAAGTTCTTTTCCATTCCCTTGAAACCAATTCTTCTTGATTTCCCTTTTTCTTAAATGGGAATTAGATTTGATTGATCCTATTAATCCTTCATCTTCTGCTAGACATATTTTTATCCTAACAACAACATATTACTTCACCAAGTGGACTGAAGTTGTACCACTGAAGCATGCATAGGATGAACAAGTAATCTCATTCTTCGAATCAAATATATTCTCTCATTTTGTTCTTCCGATATCACTGATAATGGGACAAATTTCATATCTCCAAAATTTACCTAATTTATTAATAAATTTGGGGTGACACGTTTACTTCATTTACTTACTATCCACAAGGAAATGGGCAAGCTAAGTCCACAAATAAAAATATGGTTAATATTCTAAAGAATATTCTAAATGATAAACCCTGTCATTGGCACACATTACTCACATATGCACTTTGGGAAAACTGAACTACCACCAAAACTAGCACTGGTGTAACATCATCCAGCCCAACTGAGGTCCATTATGTGTGGAATACTCATAAAAATTAAAATTTCTGCTAACTAATTAATTTAACAACTACGGATTACAATAGATTTCACTACTGTATGATGCCATTAATTAAATTCATCTACATCTTTCTAAAGCAGACATGAAATGCAACTAATAACTCAACACATTGACATATAAATAATTTTTATACATAGAGTTCATGCATATCAATCAAAACTCACAATGCAACCAGGAAACAAACAAAACACTTATCTTTTAAAATCAGTTGTGCAACCAGTTGCTTGGGACATAAGTTCCACCCAAAAATAGAGTCATCACTATAGATTTTAATAGAAAGTCACCCCCAAGCTGGGCTAGAAATCCACAAAAGAGGGTGGTCTCTCACTGTCCACTCACAACTAAGAAATCCCATAACCCATTTATATTCTCCTACAACTATCCTAATTTTCCACCAACTCTCTTCCTCTCGACCTGACCAACCCAAGGAATATACCCCTTCACTGATCTCAGTCCCTCGGGCATCACATTCATTTATCAAGGTCTCTCTGGCACAGGTAACCAGGAATCTCTCTACTGGAAACTCAATGGAACTCATTTCTAGGAAAACTACCGGCAAAAACAACAAACACTTGTTGTTTCAATGCAATTCACACAAGAATTCAATCTTCAGGCCTAAAAACCTGGCTCTTCAGTCTTCAAATTCAAATACACTCCAACATGCTTAAAAACCTATCTCTTCAGTCTTCAAATTCAAATACACTCCAGCATCCTTCAAATTCTTCCTCCATGGGTGCTCCAACTCCAAGCTCTCTTTCTTGCTCTCTACTTGTTGTTCATGCAAAAACTTGATTCCTCCCCAAACTTGTTGTAGATGGCCATACAAATATCCTCTCCTTTGGATACCTTTATCTACTCACACACTTCCCCAAGCTCATTTTAATCATCCCCCATGCTCCCAATAACTATTGGATGTGACTTCTCTCACCCACCCTCTTAGATGCATTCAATGATTGGTTTTGGGGACACTCAATAAGAAAACATAGTTTAATACATAGTCATAATAAAATTCAGAAATGTGGGTGAAAATAATAGACATGGGTAATTCCCCCTTGGTCCCCTCTTGGCCATTCTCCAAGATCCTCCCCTCTTTTGTGGATTAATTCAACCCCCATCTATGTCCATGTCCCCTTAGCAATTGACATCACATTTTATTATTGAAAATTCATAAATACATTTCTCATATACATCGCTTTGGCCATAACCAAACATTATATCTACACAAACATTAATTAAACTGAGGTTTATAGTGGGGATGTTACATTCCCCCTACCCTACAATTGTGCTTTGTCTTCAGTGCACGCTGACATACATATATACACAGATTTATATCACAATGCTTAAAGAAATAAAATTATGCAATTTTACAACTCCAACATCAGTTCCAACCAAAATATCCTATTCCTCCCAACTCGCTGACCCAAGTAATGTACCATTCATTAATTAGGGATAACCCAAGGAATGTACCATTCATTTATCACCTCCCCCAGTGCAGTTGGCTAGGACTCTGAGATGTGGTTCTGGAACTCTAGCTGCTCAAAATGGATTCTTGCATTTTGTTTTCTTCAAAATTGACAAAAAATTGTCGGTATTCTTGTTGCATGTTTTATTCATGCTCCCATGTAGCATCTTCAGGACCGCATTAGGTCCATTGAACCTTTACCAACCCTATGTCTTTGTTCCTGAGAACTTTGACTTTTTGGTCTAGGATGCGTACTAGTTCCACCCAAAAATCCCCTTCATGCTATACCTGGATCACATTCCAATCAATTATGTGGTTAGGGTTAGGCACATATTTCTTTAATAACGACACATGAAATGCATGATGCACTCTACATGGATGCAGGTAATTCTAACATGTATGCAACTCACTCTATTTTCTCTAATATTTCAAAAGGTCCAAATGTCTTGTTGCTAACTTTGGGCAAGTTCCTAATCTTAGTAAACTTCTTTTCACCTTCACTTTTAAAAACACACGTTCACCCACTTTAAAATATCTAAACACTCTATTCTTGTCTACATAAATTTTCTTCCTATTTAAATTATGCTTGATATTTTGCATTTGCTCTTCCATTTGCTTCAACAAATATGGACCAATAACTACTCTACCTGCTGGATTATCCCAACCCAGTGGCGTGTTACACTTTCTATTATGCAATGCTCCAAACAAACTCATTTTTAATTTTTAATGAGGTATGATACCCATTATTGTAAGAAAATTCCACTAAGTGGATATAATCCTCCTAGTTTGATGAATGATCCATCACATACATTCTGAGCATGTCCTCAATTATTATTTTAGTCCTCTCTGTTTACCCATATGAGTCTGGGTGATATGTTGTACTGAGATTTAGATTTGTCCCAAAGTCTTTGAATAAACCCTTCAAAAAATTGGAAGTAAACTTTGGATGTCTGTCTAAAACTATTTCCTTTGGTACCCCATGTAGCCTAACAAATTCTTTCATGTAGATCTCTGCAATATTTTTTTCCTTGTTTGTAGTCTTCAATGGAATACAATGCGATGCCTTAGTTAATTTATCCACCAACACCATGATGAAATCATGTTGCTTCACTGTTCTGGGTAGCTTTGTAATAAAATCCGTTGTGACAACTTCCCACTTCCATTATGAATTGAGAAATGGATACAACAACCCCGTTGGATGTCCATGCTCTGTCTTCACTTTCTATCACTCTAGAAATATGACTATGTAATTAGCCACTTGTTTCTTCATTCTAGGCTAAAAGTATTAGCCTCTTATAGCTGCAATTATCTTCTGATATCATGGGTGCCCAACATATGGCACATTATGTATTTCTCTTAGCACTGTAGAATGTGGTGATTACCTGCACAAGAGATCTAGCTAGCAGAAGAATGAACACATCTTGCAAAATAGGGAATATGAGAGAAACATTGCAGAGAAAATAATGAGAAAATGTATTAACCAAATGAATGAATGATAATTTACACATGATATACTCTGTATAGCTCAACTAATGTGCAATGGAAGAGAAGACAATGCACCATAGTGGTCGCCTAGAGAGATTTGGACACACACATGAAGTTATTGGAGTTAACTGCCACCTAGTCCTAATTAGCTAGTCATGTTGTCTTCAATTAACTAAGTCACAAACATGGAAGTGAGAGAAGCACATGCAACTGCTAGTGATAAAACTGAGGTTTCCATGCATGAGTGATTTCTACTAGAGTAACTAAGTGTAAATCGCTCTAAACTAAAGAGAATATTCTCCTAGAATGTAGGAGAGGTTCCTAAAAATTAGGAGACCCTCAATAATGACTAATAAACATAGGAAAACAAGGAAAAGATATCCTAGGTGTGTGTAATATCTCCAACATCCCCTCTAAACACTACTATGGGGTAATGGAGAATGAGTCTCGACAATAAGGGCCATGTTAGGTACCCATGAACATTTCAACCAATGAACACTAAAGAAATAAAGTGAGGAAAGAGGGAAAACCTATTGGGATTCCCCCCCCCCCCTCAAAGTATAATGTATCAAAAGAAGAGAAAGATAATTGCTAGGAAACTATGTCCTTCACTCTGAGACAATCACGTAGAGAGTGACACTTATTCTTAGTGAAAGTCTCGGTGAAGATGTCAACAGTTTGTTCATAGGAAAGAAATAACTATAGGTCGATGATCCTCTTGTGGAATAGATCTCCGATGTAGTGCATATGGATCTCAATATAATTTTTTCACTATCGCTGCACTGTGTCTCTGCAAAACTTGAGGAGTACTCTGGTTGTCACACCAAATGATAGTCAGTCTATGGAATTGGATGCCCAACTCTGTAAGGAAGTTCTGTAGCGACAATGCTTGGATGGTAGTGTTAAATACTCATATGTTCTTGACCTCAACCGAGGATAGAGTAATAGCAGACTTCTTCTTGCTCGAACAATAGATAGGACTTGAACCCAAAATGAGAGTGTATCCAGATGTGGACTTATGATAATTTTTTTTTTTTTTTTCAGTCGAAATCTGTGAAGCCTATGAGACCCAACTTGCAACTTTCTACATAGTGGATCCCATAACTGATGGTGCCCCAAACGTACCGAAGGATATACTTTGCAACCTTCTAGTGTAACTCATGTGGCTCCTGCATGTACCTAGAGATTTCTCCCACTACATATGATAGGTCTATTTGGGAGTGGGAGAGATACAACAAACTCCCAACTAGTTTTTTGTACAGAGTGTTGTCAACCTTTGGAGTGTCCCCACCTTCCTCAAGTCTCACCCCATATAGGAAGGGGGCAGGGGAAGACTTGTAGTTTTCCACATGAAATATCTTCATGAGATCCCAAGCATAATTGGATTGAGATATCTTGACTCTTGAAGCATCCTCACTAATCTCGAGACCAAGTAAGTAATGGAGTGGACCCATGCCTATCATAAAAAACCTATCATGCATAATCCTCTTCACTGCAACAATCGATGAAGTCGAGAAGCCAATGATCAAAATATCATTCACATAAAGAACTAGAATCAAAATTGAATCAATAGTCCTAAGCATGTAGACATTTGGATCAGATTTTCATCTCACAAAATTTTGGGACAACAGGTAGGAGTCCATCTTGGCGTACCATGCTCTCGACACCTGATTGAAGTCAAAGAGAGACTTATTGATCCTACAAACCAAATATGAATCATGTATGAAGCCAAGTGGATTCTCCATGTAAATCTCCTCTAATATATCTCTGTGAAGAAATGCATTCTTCACATCCATCTAATGGACTTCCCATCCTTTGGCTGCCACAATAGAAAGGGCCAAATGAATGGAGTCCATATTCTCTACTGGAGCGAATGTCTCATTGTAGTGCATGCCATGAACTTGCTAAAAACCTTTGGCAACAAGTCTTACGTTGTATTTACTAACCTGTCCATCCACTGTGCTCTTGGTCCTACATACCCATCTTCATATGATAAGCTTCCTTCCTAAAGGAAGTGAAACCAAATCCCAAGTCTGGTTCTTGAGGAGGGAGTTGTACTCCTCCTGCATGGCTGATTCCCAAAAGGGATTCCTTTCAACCTCACCATAGGTCTGTAGGTTGGACGAATGAGCCACATAAAAATGCATATGAAACATGGACTTAGTGGCTGAGAGTACATGAGGGGGTTCCTTGAACTAAGATTGAGTCCTCCTGATATCCGTTGGATCCCCATCAAGATCTCTCTCATCCTAAAGAGTGTTTTGTGCCCACTTGGGCCTATGTTGTAGCTCCTCATCTACCTGTACTGATTGTGCATCTGAATGTTTTGAATCCTTTGAATTTGTATTAGAACTCATATCTGAAGTAGATTATGAATGTGTATACTCATCATCTTGAACTGGTGGAAGGACAAAAGTACCTGCATGCGGCTCATGTGGAGCATGCGAGAGACTTTCCTCAACCTGAACACTATGCTCAATGATGAGCTGGTCTGTAGAGGGATCAATGAGTCTATATACCTTCACACCGTTTGGGTATCCAACAAATATACAAGGAGTACTTTGAGGATCAAGTGCTTTCCTCTTTTCAGAGGGAATTCATGCCCATGCACATGAGCCAAAGACATAGAAGTGGGTGACTTTCAGTTTGTTGTCACTCCAAGCCTCGAAAGGAGTCCTGGCCTTAATAGATATATGAGGGGATCTATTCTGAATGTGATTGGCACAGTTAAGTGCCTCATCCCAAAGCTTGGGAGGAAGTGATATTGCATGCAACATGCAAGAGGCCATCTCTTTAAGAGATCTGTTTTTCCTCTCAACGACCACGTTCTACTGCGGAATACATGGTACCGTGTGCTGCAACTATATCCCAACCTCAAGACAAATATTATGAAAATCTATATTTACATACTCCCCCCCATTATCTATATAGAGGATTTGATCTTTCTCCCTAATTGAGTCTCAACAAGTTCTTTGAACTCTTTGAGATGCTCAAATACCTCAGATTTCTTCCTGATAAAAACAACCTAAGTATAATGTGAGTAATTATCCAAAAATGTGAGCACGTAGCTTTCCTTGATGATGGATGGATGCGGGAATGGACCCATGAGATCAATGTGAACCATATATATTGGAGAAGAGGCCCTGTGAGCCTTCCCCATCTTGAACTTCTCTTGAGGGTGATTTCCAAGGACACATCCTTCACAAACCCCTTTAGAAAAGTGGATATCAAGTAATCCAATGACCATCCCTTTCTTGTTAAATTGGTGCATGTACCTAAATTTCAGGTGACCAAACCTCTCATGCCATAGTCTACTAATGTCATGAACATGTGTAAGTAGTACAAAGGAATCAAGTTCAATAAACTTAGAAAAAGTGTATAACTGAGATTGATGATTTACCTCCCCACCAACAATCCTGGAGTTGTCTTGCATGTCGAATATGGACATGAAATCTGGTGTGGACTCCACCTTTTTTCTTGATCCTGAGTGTGTAATCTAATACACTGATAGTAGATTCACGAAAAGTTGAGGAACATGGAGAACGTTCTCAAAACTTTCATGACCTAGTTATAATTTCCCTTTTTTGGTGACCTCGATTGTAGATTCATCCCCCATGAGGATAGGAGGACCATTGCATGTAGTCAAAGAAGATACGATATCACATGTGGCTACCATATGGTGGGATGTACCTGAATCAACGATCCAAGCATCAGGTGAAGAGTGAACAAAAACTAATGCATAATTATTGTTTTTAGGAGCATGATCTTCTGGCTTCTTCTTGGCACCCTTGAGAATTTGATCCCCAAGGTTGTTATTTTGAAGAATCTAAGTCATAATGTCTCTTTGCTTCTTCATGCATGTAGATTCTGGATGGAATCCTCAGTTGTAGTAGGTACACTTCTGTCCTTTCTTCCATTTTCCACTTTTGGATCTTGAGGAGTCATTTAATGGTTTGGAGTACCCTTCCTTCTTTTTTTCTACATGCACCTTTTATTTGCCTATCTTTTTTGGATTTCTGATGTTGAGAACTTTTTCTATCATGTGAAGCAAGTGAATGCGCTTTAGAGTTTTTGATTACACCCATCTTGATGAGTATATCTTTCTCCTAAATCAGGGCCTCAATGAAGTTCTCCAAAGAGGGCATAGTCCATGATGCTCTAGTAGTCAACCTCTGAGTGTGGAAAGTAGATACAAAAAATAAATAATCTAGACCAAGTTTTGATAAAATGGTGAGAACCATTCACTTTTCCTCCTTTGATTTATCAACCCCACAAGCCTTGAGTTGAACAACAAATCCTTGTACCTTGTGAAGAAAACCTGGATGTTTTCAAATATTTTCGGATCTAATGCAAGTAATTCCACTTCAAGCATGTGGCCTCTCATCTCATCTTGTTTTCCAAAGAGTCCTTCCATGGTGGTTCAGATATCGTTTGGATTTTTTCAAGAAGATGCATGAAACCACAACTTAGAGGATATGTGTATGCAAAGGGCTTTGTAAGCCTCATTCATTCTATTGAGGTATTTGGATTTTTCAATGGATGATGTGGGATCTGTTTTTGTAGCCATGGTTAACCTGTACAATCCTCTATATCAGAGCAAAGTATCCATCTTTTTGTTCCATTCAAAGTAGTTGTACGGTGTTAGCATGACAGAGGACGAAGATTCCAATCTTCCTGCGTTCTTCAATTTTTAATACCTACAAATAAAAAATTCCATGCACCTTATTCCTAGTGGCCCATGGGCTTTGATACCATGTAGAATGTGGTGAGTACGTGCACAAGAGATCTAGCTAGCATAAGAATGAACAAAGCTTGCAAAATAGAGAAGACAATAGAAACACTGGAGAGAAGAAAATGAGAAAATGTATAAATGAAATGAATGAATGATAATTTACACATGATACACTCTGTATAGATCAATTAATGTGCATTGTAATAGAATTCAATGTGTCATAGTGGTGACATAGAGAGATCTGGACACACAAATGCAGTTACCGGAGTTAATTGCCACCTAGTCCTTGTTAACTAGTCATGTAGTCTTCAGTTAATTGAGTCACACATGTGGAAGTGAGAGAAGAACATGCAACTGTTGGTGATAAAACTAAGGTTTCCATGCATGAGTGACTTCCACTAGTATAACTAAGTGTAATTGGCTCTAAACTGAAGACAATATTCTCCTAGAATGTAGGAGAGGTTCCTAAAAAATAGGAGACCCTCAATAATGTCAAATAAACATAGTAAAATAAGGAAAACAATATTCTAGGTGTGTGTAATATCTCCAACAAGCACTGGATTTTTCATCTCACTGGAATTTGGCACATATGCTTTTCCTTTGTACATGAGAATTCCATCTTCTTTCAACTCATAAAAATTAAATTTCTTCTGAAAATTACCTTGTTGTAATGTTTCTTTTATTTTTAGATATTGGTGATCTGGATTTGTTGTTGCAATAATTTTAACTTTCAAATAAGTCTTGTACATGCTGATGGCTACAATATTCACTTCATGAGATCTCATGATGAGTGCATCAACCACATGTTTTTCCTTTCCTTTTATATGCTTAATTTCAAAGTCACACTCACTCAGAAATTTCAGCCATCTAGTTTGTCTAACATTTAATGTTGGTTGTCCAAAAAAATGTTTCATGCCACAATGGTGTGTACTTAGCTCAAATTTCCTCTCCATGAGGTAATTTCTCCGCATTTTCAATGCATGTACAATTGCTGCTAACTCTAGATCATGGGTAGCACAATTCCTTTCATGCTCTTTCAATTTTCAAGACTCATAGCATACCACATGATCTTTTTGAGTGAGGAATCCACTGAGCCCTTCATTGCACACATTGGTTCACACCACAAAATCTTCATCTGGATATTCAATCTTCAATATTGGTGCACTTGGAAATATGTCTTTCAGTTGCTGAAATCTTTTTTCACACTTGGAAGTCCATTCAAATTTAACTCCCTTCTTTTGCAAAGAGGTGTTTGGACTTGAAATCTTTGAAAATCCTTTTATGAATCTTCAGTAAAAACCAACAATACCCATGAATGATATGACCTCTGTGAAATTTCTTGGCATTGACCATCCTCTAATGGCCTCTATCTTCTCAGGATCCACTGTTATCCCTTCTGCTAAAATTATAAGCCCCGATTAGTGAATATTCTTTTGATAAAAGATGCACTTACTTAGGTTAGCATACAATTTCTGTTCTCTTAGAACTTTTAACACCATTCTTAAATGTTTCTCATGCTCCTCATCTGAATTAGAGTAGATGAACATATCTTTTAGAAACACAATCAAAAACTTGTCCAGGTATTCCTTGAACACTCCATTCATCAGGTACATAAAAATGGTTGGCGCATTTGATAGTCCAAATGGTACTACCGTGAATTCATAATGCCCATATCTTTTCTTGAATGTTGTGTTAGTGATGTCATATTCCTTCAAACAAATAATCAATCCTTGGAAAAAGATTATTATTCTTTATGGTGACCTTATTTAGCTATCTAAAATTAGTACACAACCTTAAGGTTCCATCTTTCTTCTTTACAAATAACACTAGGGATCCCTGAGGTGACACACTTGGGCACATATACCCCTTATTTAAAATTCCTCAAGCTGCATTTGCAACTCTTTCAATTTTGGTGTGCCCATTCTGTATGGTGTCTTGGACACTAGGGCAGCTCCTGACACTAAATCAATAGAGAAACCAATGTCTTTCTTTGGTGGAAATCCTAGGACATCCTTAAAAATATCTTCAAAATCCCTCAAGACTGGATGGTCTTCGATGCTTACCCATTTATCTTTGGCTACCTCTTCCATATGGGCTGCAAAAATTTGACATCTCTTCTTGGAATTCTTTTTCAACTGCATTGCTGAAATCTCTCTAACAACTACAACTCTTGGAATGCCTTGAAACTTGCCTTGATGCCCTTCTTCATGAAGACATGGGATTGTATTGTTGTAACAGTCTAGTATAGCATGGTGTTTTTCCAACCAATCCATGCCAATTAGACAATCATATGAACCCAACGATATGATTTTCACATCTACCTTTGTGCTGAGTCCATTCATGTCTATTGGACAATCTTTAACTAGCTCATTGATTTTCCTCTTAGCCCCTGTGGCTATGTGAACTAATCAATATTTCTTATGCTTACTCATTTTCAAGTGAAATATTTCAACAATACAGTTAGAGTTGATGTAACTATGGCTCGCTCTAGAATCAATTAAAATTGCGATGGGATGGTTATCAATCTTACCTTCCACTTCAATCATGGGGGATTAATATTCTTCTTACTTGTTATCCAAGGATAGATAAATCCTTGGCATGTTTCCTCCCATATATTCAATTGTTTCATCCTCTTGAATGTTGCGAGAAATCCTCATTCTTTCTCCTTTGTGATGGAAGTCTCTATATAAGTGATTTCCCTCACATCCCCAACATTGTGTTGGAAATATTTATATTTTCGACTCACTAGTTCAATAATAGTTAACTGGAGATGGTTCTATTTTAGACTTTCTGTTTTAGACCATCACTATTATGCATGCATTCCTAAGTAAAATCTCACTGCATATTCACTTTTCTTAATTATGGAATGTTCTTTCCTCTATGAGTGTATATCACTCATTCATTGTATCAAATGTTGATTAGCTCATTAGAGTAGTGTGAACATATTTTCTCATTCTTCCATATTGAATCTCTCATCCTTTTCTTGATAAGATTTGTTTGTATTTGATTTAGCTATGTCTCATGTGCAGGTCTCCATGAAACATTGACATAGTATAAGAGCTGAGCTGCTTGGAGCAAACCAGAAAATCTAGAGAAGAGGGAAATCAAAGTTTTGATGAGTGTAATCTGCATAGCTGATAGTGTTGCACCCTCTCCCTATCAAAAAGTTTAACAATAGCAGAGTGTCATACCCTCTCCTTGTCGTAAGGTGCGAAAATTGATAGTGTCACACCCTCTCCCTGTCAAAAAGTGCGACAGTAGAAAAGTGTCTCACTCTCTCCCTGTAGTAAGGTCCAACACTATCAGAGTTTGACCTTCTGAACTACCAGAGTGCGACACTAAGGAAAGTGTCACACTGTATCCTTAAGTAGTGTGCAACACCCTTGAAAAATTGACTTTTTGTAGTGATTTCTCAGGATTTTTCACTTGAAAATTGAGGGTTAATTTTTAGGGTCTTCAAAACCAATAAGAGGGATGGATACGACACTAGTTCTTCAGTCAAATTTGGTGATAATTCTCACACCATACAATTATTTTGAATGGAATCCGAAGGCTAAATTCCAACTAAAAAGGAAAGGATTGTACAATTTTACGATGGTTGTTGGATGCAGGCCTAGTCAGGAGAAAAGGCTATTTTGGGAAGAGAAGAATGGAAGGAGGAAAGGACAGCTGGAAGGAAAAGAAGCACGTGTAAGGGAAGCAAGAGAGACACACATGCAAGGAAGAGATAATGGTGCTAGGGTTAGGGTGATTGTAATGTATTGTAATTGATAATGAGCCAAGGATATAAATATGTACTACTTAGAGGGAGCAGAGGTCAGCAGAGAGATATCAGAAGAGAGGGGGGTCGACTGAGGAGGAGGAAGTTGTAAGAAATGTACTACTCAGTAAGATGGTGAGATAGGGAGGCAGTGAGTGACTCGATCCCGAGGGTTAGATCATAGGCTGAGGAGCCTGATGCGATTTAGTCAGGCTCATTGGGATCAAGGAGCTTGTGGAAGAGAGTAAGACCTAATATTGTAAACACGGGCGACGTGATATATTACTAAACCATAATAAAGAGATTGAGAGATAGATATTTGTGAACGTATCCCAGGAGGGGGTAAACCACGATAACACCTGTATTATGTGAATGAATGTATGCGTCTTTATGGATGATTAATTATTGAATGTTAGATGAATGAATTAACTAGTTAGATCTAGTATTCCACATGCATGAATATAATGACTGCTATAATTAGATGTTAGACTAAATGAATAAATATTACAGAGTACAACCACAGATCTCCACTCATTCCCAAGTTGCAAACACATGAGTATTGTAGCCACCCATAGAGCTATCTCGGGTGAGACTGCGCAATACACTCTGTGTGTTGCGTTGCCTTCTAGTCTACTAGAGGGGCCGATAGTTTTAGAGGGATTTTGTTGGGAGCTTATCAAATATGAACCAGGTTCAATCTATGATAGTAAGGTAGGATCATAATAACCCATAAAGAATCCTAAGTAGAAAATACAAAGACCAATGAATGGGTAAAACCCAACAAATGGTTCCGTTGCCGGGATGGTTGGGAATGTGATGGGATTGAGTATATGAGATTTGTGGAATATGCGTTAAAAGAATGACAAGTCGGATGATAAGATGTTGAGAGAATGAGAATTTAAAAGGGGATGTTGAGACCATGGAATCCAATGAAGGCAGAGATAGAGATTTGGTTGAAGTCAAAGGAGCTAGAGTTTGCGCATAAATATAATAGAAACCTGAAGTTGACACCGCGTAAATATATTGACAAGTACGTATTCGGTGATTAGCATGAAGTAATTTTCTGTGATTTCCCACATGTATTGCAGAAGTGGGTAAAAAGGTTGAAATCCAACCATCCTACAAATTGGATCATACATCTAGAGTGGAATCCTGAAGAGATCATGTATTTACAACGAGTTGATAATAAGTTTACGCATGCAATAAATTTCTAGTTAGACAACATTGTTGCAGGATTTATCACAAAATTTGCAATAGATACAACAAAGTCTTACAACACAGCTGAACAAGAGTTATTGAAGGGACCTCGAGGTAGGTATATCAGATCATTATATACTTCTACTAAGATATTACTATATAACAAAGGTGTAATGACAATGGAGTCAGACAACTAAACTTCCCTGCGTGCATGGGGGAAGGGGGGAAGCACTGATAGGAGAAGGAGAAATGGAAGGAGAAGTGGCTAAAAGAAATAAGGAGGAGGCCTTGGACCCAATTATGATGGATGAAGACCAGATAAAGTGGATCATGGAAACAACTGGAAAAACGCGCAGTGGAGTACCCTACCAATATAAGGTGAACACCAAGAAGAGAGTCGTAGCCGCGAGGGAAGGCTTGGAAAGTGATGAAGAAGAGGTAGAGTATCTCTGGGCTATGGAGAAGATTGAGGAAATCCCATGTGCAACATATGAGAGGAAGACAAGAGGTCCAAGAGCGGGAATAGAAGGAAACACTCCTATCCATATCAATGTCTGTGTGGAACCCATAAACCCATGTGCGACTAGTACACCAAGAAGAACAACACCATTTAGAGATACAAATTTTGGGAGAAGGAAGACAACATGAAGTACATATACACAAGGAACAACAAGTGGGGGATCCATTTCAGGAAGCATTAGTCAAGTATCTACAACACGCGGAGGTAGTAGTTCAACATTTAGGATGGCAAGACATGATCCCACCATCAAGTTACCACAATTCAAAGGAGAGGCATCAAAGGACCTGAAGAAGAACCTGTTTATTTGTGAAAATATATGGGAAGTGATACAGATCACAGACGAAGACATTAAAATTGCATAGTTAGCTGTCACACTAAGAGATTACACACTAGATTGGTACATGAGTTTAGTTGCAAACAGTCTACTAGGGACAACCAGGACGATTGGAGATATTAAAAATCTATTGATAAATGAGTTAAAGAATCCTAGTTCAAAAGATCAATACATGAATGAGATGATAGAGATTAGACAGAAACCAGGAGAATCTGTATGGGAGATTGACTAGAGATTCAAAAGATTGAAGGGAAAGCTAATGTATGTCATGACAGATATGCAACTGATCCGTCGGATCTCAACATATGTGCATGTAAAAGCTATGAATGCTTATCATTAGTTTGCAATTTGATTTTTCAAAAGCATTAGTGTGTTTATTAAATGCTGAAATCTGCAAACTGAAAGCAATAGAAAGAGAATATGA
>SNQJ01S0013090.1:192428-230828 GCA_010110895.2 Picea sitchensis | reverse complement strand
GTAAATATAATTGCAATGTTTACATGCTGAGGACTAATGACTCTTTGATGATTTTAGTACTCTATGTTGATGATCTTTTGATCACTGGTAGCTCTGATTCATCCATTGATGTGGTCAAATATATTTTGCATGACAGGTTCTCTATAACGGACATGGGTCTGCTTCACTTCTTTCTCGGTCTTGAGATTAGTCAGGATGCTTATGGAATCAAAATTTCTTAGGACAAGTATGCCATGGATATTTTGGATAGATTCCACATGACAGCCTGTAAGTTTGCACCTACACCCTTCTTATCTGGGATCATACTTGAGGATGGCAGGGATACACCATTAGTGGACAACACTTTGTATCGATAGTTGCTGGGGAGTCTTATGTATCTCACACACACCCATCCAGATATCTCATATGCAGTAGGAGCAGTTTCCAGATACATGCAGGATCCCCATGATCTGAACTGGAAGGCTGCCAAGTGCATTCTCAGATATGTTCAGGGAACCATGAATTATGGGATTCACTATGAAACTAGTTGTGCATTGGAACTCATAGGCTTCACATATTCATATTGGGTTGGCGATGGCACAGATCGCAAGTCCACTTTTGGGTACACTCTTAGTTTGGGGTCATGCCTTATTTGATGGTCACGTAAGAAACAATCAACCCTTGCTTTATATTCTGTGGAGGCCAAGTACAGAGGAGTAGTCAATTGTGTCATTCACAAAATTTGGCTTTGACACTTCCTTATCGAGCTTGGTATCCAGTTTCACTGTCTGAATGCCATATGGTGTGACAATAAGAGTACACTGAGATTTTGTAGATATCCAATATAATGACATCGAACTAAACACATTGAGGTCCACATACATCTCATCAGAGATATAGTACATGATAGGATCATTGATCTGCAGTTTTGTCTTCCTCTGAACAAATTGCTGACATATTCACCTAGACCTTCACTATGCTGAAGTTTGAGACTTTGTGGGATCGTCTTGGAGTGAAGAACACAATTGCCTAGTAGCTGCCTTTTCTTCTTTTGATGCAATGTCTTTTGAGGGGGGGTTTTGTTCCCACGCGTTTTTCCCTCTTTCCTCATTTTTTATTTAATGTTCATTAGTTGCATTGTACATGAGTACCTAATATGGCCTAGTTTTCGGGACTCATTTTTTATTACTCCATAGTGATGTTCAGGGGGGGTGTTGGAAATATTTCTATTTTCAACTCACTAGTTCAATGGTAGTTAAGTGGAGCTAGTTCTATTTTAGACCATCACTATTATGTGTGCATTCCTAAGAAAAAGCTCATTGCATGTTTTCTTTTCTTAATTATGAAATGTTCTTTCCTACATGAGTGTATATCACTCATTCATAGTATCAAATATTGATTATCTCATTGGATTCACGTGAATATATTTTCTCATTCTTCCATATTGAATATCTCTTCCTTTTCTTGATAAGCTTTGTTTGTATTTTCTTTAGTTAGGTCTCCCGTGCAGGTTTCCATGAAACATTGACACATTATACATACTGTTGCCTTGAAATTTTCCCAAATGAATATCTAGTATTGTGCTCATTTTATGTTGGTTGACCTTGTTTATTTTCTTGGGAGTTGTTCTTGAAAAAGGGTGGCTTAACATCTTTTTTCCTTTGATCCTTTTTCCCTTTCATATTGTCATTCCAAGATTTTTGGAAAACTTGCCTTCTTCTCTGTTACCCCCCTATGCCTAGGGGTAACTAGAGGAGATCATGTCTCATCTAGCATTGAAGAACATTATCCTGACCATGATGATGATCAACATGTCCACATAAGGCAGCCCAACAACCCCCCTTATTTTCCTCCCAACACAGATCAACCAAGGCTCATCACATTTAAGCAACTTAGAGTATGGGAGATGGTAAGATATTGTGACCATGAGGTATGTTAGTCCTTATTTTATGCAAAGTGTTGTGCTTAATGTTTCGGGCATGTGGTTGAGGATATTTGGTTGAAGTTGGACAATGGATCACTACTTTGGGAAATTGTGTCAGTTTCCTTGTTTCACTTTGGTGGTTAGCTTCTATGCCCTAGTCCCATGATGTCATCACCAAGGGAAAATGTGAAATACTGGGGGAGGGGGCTCCCAAGGGTAATGTTCTTCTCCCTACCATACTTAACATCTTCCATATTAAATCCTTTCACATATCCTAAACTTCAGCTATGGACCATTCTCTCATGAGAGGAGGGGTTGAAGGCCTAGAGGTTGTTTCACAGCTGCAATAAAAGAATAAGAAAATGATTCTAGAAAAGAAAGTGAACATAGCAAAGAAGGACCACCAAAATACGGTCCAAATTGAGCTCTACTCTTCCAGTGCTTGCCCTATTCCCAAAAAAATAAAGTTGTAGCCTAAAACACTACAAAAGGGGACTACCAAATTTGCAAATATTAATGAAAGCATGGACTAGAAAAAGGCAAAAAGGGGTATGGAAAAAGGTGTCACACAAATATGGGGTAAATCAAGAGAAAACACACCCTCCACAAAGGAACTCATAGAGATGGATTAACAACTTAAGCCATGAATTAATCCCTAAGACATATCATTTTCACACTTACTCTTGGTGGGTTTTTTCTTTCTTACTCTTGGGACCTATCCCTCTACCTGGGTTATTTTATTTCATGTCTAGGTGGCACACCTAATAGGGTTGTGGATGAAGACCCTCACGTACTTAAACTTGGTAACTCACATGGGGTCCTGGGATGGTGTGATGCTTGAAGGGGACATTGAGGTGAATTATGTTACATTGTTTAAATCTTAAGTTGCAACATACTTTGTGTGTTTTAAGGACTAATGTTGCTTATGAACTTTGGATAACCATGTTTTATACTTTGGCTTATACCTAGGAATTTCTTCCTTTATTGTAGGACTTTGGCATGTGTGATGGATATCAATAGGTCATCTAGTGACTCAACACCCTCAGACAATGGCTCTCACATTGTCAGAACCTTGGATGATGGACATATGGGCTTGGTCTAAGCATTTTTGGTCATTATGCCATACATATGGGATAGAAACTGATGAGATGGCTAAAGCATCCATGGATTTTGTGCACAAATAATGGAGGAGATTACAACAACGTGCCTTTGTACATCACTCATAGATATCATTGTAGCTCTCTCATCCCTGGACGTGGCCTTTGGATGTCGTTGACGTCGCCCTCTATCCTTTGACACCATCTTCTTGGCTAGGGTTTGGTGGATGGTTTGATTCTAGAGAGGATTGGCATGACTTGGGGTGAGGACACACCTCACTTCACACTATTTCACCATTAGATGATGCCACTTGGCCTTTGGAGGCCCAACATTTTTATTTGGAGGCATGACATCACCCTCTCCTGGATTTATGTCACACATTTGGAGCATGACGTCACTCTTTAGGGTTTTCTATGATGTATTTTTCTATTTTGGAATTATGTTAGAGGAAAATTAAGGGGTTTCCCCCACTTATTTTATGTTGTTGACAAATTATGTGGACAAGTTATGTTAGAGTTTCCTCATGTAAAAATACAAACCCTATTTTCATTTTATCATCTTTTCTCACCATTTGTGAGAGTACTTCTAAAATGTTTTCCCTCTAAGGGTCATTGACTATCTCTCTTTGATGTGCTATGCTTGGAAGGTCACCCATGGATGGATTTTTCTTATTTTGGATGGGAATTTCTGCAATTAGGGTTTTATCTCTTGGTTTCTTGGATGAAGTAGGTGTTTTTTTGTAATTTATTCTTATGTTATTAATGTTTGATGGTAAATTTTCTATTTTATGCTAGACGTCTTGCTTGGTGAAACCCTAAGAGAGGAACATAAGTGCTTCTTCCTCTCACAAGGGGATTTTTGTCCAAAATTTGTGAAATTATCCTTGCTAGGTTTAGAACCCTAAATTCCTAAAGTGTTGACTTTAGGATTTTATCCCTAGAATTTTGATCTTTGACCTAATTGAAGCTTCAAGAAGGGAGGAAAAATTTATAGGGCCCAAGTGTGCTTGCACCCTAGAAATCCTTCTCCTTAGGATTCAAAGTCTAAGGCCTAGATGTGATTGCACCTTAGGGTTTGAATCCTACCTCTTAGTTGCAATTATATCAATCTTCAAGCTTCATTTTATTTGTTGTTATAAGACTCCATAACCTAATAAAGACACCAATCTAAGAAGTATATCTCTTTGTGAATTGTTCAACAAACTCACTCTCTCAATTCTCTCAAGCTTTATACTAACCTAACTAATACTAACATTGGCAAACTCACCAATCTTCTTTCTTCTGTTATGAAGGTTTGCTACAACCATCTGAAAACACTCTTATTTGGTGCATACAGTCTTGTAAAGGTGGCCTAACTTATTCAGAAAATTCCCTAAACAATTGGATAATATTCTACTAGACGCATGCTAAGTTTTCATGGTCAATTGTTGCATTTCTAAACACTAATTGTTGTTGCTGTTATAAACAATTTAATGTTGTCATATCATTTTTTATTGATGCATATTTATAACACCCGTTGAAACTTATCTTGTTTGGTGTCTTAAAGAGGTATTAATTGCATGTTTGGACTTGGAAATAATCATATATATGTTGTAAACTGCTCTTGTTCTGGGAAGGTACTCAAATAAATTCATACCTCTTCTTGAGCTTGCCTTGGATGAAGAAGATTGCACATCTCCAAGGAAGAATCTTATGAAGAGGGTTACCAACCTGTTGAAGAGGATGAACTATTTCCTCATGATTCTATTGAAGACAATGACGACTTGATTGAAGAATGAGAGATCAAAGAGGTGAGTCACGAGGAAGATTACTAAGAATAACATGGGTTTCCTTGTGAATATGTTGAATAAGAACACTTTGACGAAACACACCTTGTTAAAGACCTAATCCATTAAGAGGCTCCTCATGAAGATAAAGTGTTGGTATTTTTTCCTCCACTTGATGAAGTCATCCAAACCTTCATTCCTCCTTCATAAGAATAAAATAACTCGCTAATTTACACCCCTTTCCAATTTTTTGAAGTTGATACATTTCATGAATGGGAAAGTGAAGATGTGCCAGAGGAACCCTTGGATGCACTAGACCCTTCAAGTTATAATGAGAGTAACGACGTGATTAGAAATNGAAACACACCTTGTTAAAGACCTAATCCATTAAGAGGCTCCTCATGAAGATAAAGTGTTGGTATTTTTTCCTCCACTTGATGAAGTCATCCAAACCTTCATTCCTCCTTCATAAGAAGAAAATAACTCGCTAATTTACACCCCTTTCCAATTTTTTGAAGTTGATACATTTCATGAATGGGAAAGTGAAGATGTGCCAGAGGAACCCTTGGATGCACTAGACCCTTCAAGTTATAATGAGAGTAACGACGTGATTAGAAATATTGATGACTTTATACATGTTGGCAGATGCAAATGGAATGTGACTTGTTATGGCTTTAACATAGATCCCATTTATGATATTGAAGGTCGTTTTCAATTGTTTCCATTAGAAAAACCATGTGTGATTGATATTGATTCAAGTGTTTGGAAACATGAAGATGACATGATTACATATTTATTCCAACCACCCAGGGATGACTTGTTGCAACATTCTCATGATGAATTCCGGTCTTATCCTGGGAGGTTTGATACATGTCATTTTGAGCACTTACATTTATTCTACGAAGAAGAGTTTCAACCACCGTTGTTCTCTAATTTAAGTGAGGTAAATAACATGATTGGCCTAGAGCAAGATTATTGTGATGAGAGTTCCCAGCCTTTTCCTTTTTCACCTTTCTGTTCCACTATATATATGGTTGGGGATTTCTCTCATGATAGTCATATTCCTGTAGAATGGAGTTGTTTTCAACTTGTGACTTGTTACACGCATTTTCAGTTTCACACAAAAGTCCAACAAACTTTGTATAGTGGGAAGTTTTTTTTTCTCTAGATCTGGTTTGATACCTTATCTTTCCCTTTCTCCTGCCATAGACAACCTCAAATTTTTCCTTAGGTCCCTTCTCATCTCTTATTCTCGATATTCAGGTGATAGCTTTATAGTTGATGATGAGGAGCTTCCTTCGCCTGATTCTTTTGGCCTTGTCATGGGATGGATAGGGAAGGGTTGTGGTGATGCCTCCTTGCATGATTTTCCCCTTCCCTCCCACCTCCATGAGTTAGACTTTATGACTATTTATGTTATGATGTATATCCTCACTCATGACTTGTTTGTGCTTAACTTATACTTGTTTTTGTTTATGATCAAGCATAGGGGTAGATATTCTGATACACTGTTGGGATGGTTTTACTAGTTATATAATTATACCTATCATTCCGATTCACATAGATTAGTATAGGTTAGGGAATTTTCATATTGCATTTCATTTGTATATATATTGCATTTTTATCTGTACATAATGAATACATGTTAGGAAATTGATTTTTTATATTTTAATTTTTTCATAGCTAAGGAAAATTTTCTTTTCAACATGGTTTGGATTATCACAGATAGTTGATAGATCACATCCATTGACATATACTTCTAAAGTTATTTTTTATTTGAAGTGGGCACAATATTGTAGGTATTGGGAAACCATAAATGTTGAGGTTCTCATGCACTCTACAGTGATCACACGTCCCCATGTTGGAGCCAGATATTACCCCCCCATGCCTAGGGGTAACTAGAAGAGATCATGTCTCATGGATTGCAATGGAAAACATGATCTCGGCCATGATATCAACCATGATGATGATCAATGTGTCCACGGATGGCAACCCATCAACCCCTATTATTTTCCTCCTAGCATAGATCAAGCAAGGCTCATCACATTCAAGCAACCCAGAGTATGGGAGATGGTAAGCTATTATCACCATGAGGTATGTTAGTCCTTATTTTATGCAAAGTGTTTTGATTAATTGTTTGGGCATGTGGATGAGGTTCTTTGGTTGAAGTTGGATAATGTATCACTGCTTTGGGAAATTGTGTCAGCTGCCTTGTTTCACCTTGGTGGTCAACTTCTATGCCCTAGTCCCATGATGTAACCACCCAAGGAAAAGGGGTAATAGTGGGGGCCCCTGCCAAGGGTAATGTTCTTCTCCCGACCATACTTAACACATTCCATATTAAAGCCATTAAAATATACTAAAATTTGGCTATGGAACATTCTCTCATGAGAATAGGGGATGCAGTCCCAAAGGTTGTTTCACAGCTGCTATAAAAGAATACAAAAATGATGCTAGAAAATAAAGTGAACATAGCAAAGCAGGACCACCAAAAGATGGTCCAACTTGAGGTCTACTCTTTCAGTGCTCACTCTGGTCCCAAAAAACTAATGCTATAGCTTGAAACCTTACAGAAGGTGACAAACAAATTTGCAAATATTAATGAAAGCATGGACTAGAAAAAGGTAAATAGGGGTTTGGAAAAAAGTGGCAGATAAATATGGGGTAACTCAAGAGCAAGTACACCCTCCACAAAGGAACTCATAGAGATGGATTAACACCATAATCCATGAAGTAAGTCCTAAACCATATCATTTTCACACTTACTCTTGGTGGGTTTTTACTTTCCCTTGTCATTCTCGGGACCTATCCCTCTACCCGAGTTATTTTATTTCATTCCTAGGTGGCACACCTAATAGGGTTGGATGAATACCCTCCCATACTTAAACTTGGTAACTCATATGGGGTCCTGTGATGGTGTGATGCGTGAAGGGGATACTGAGGTTAATTATCTTACATGGCTTATATATTAAGTTGTATCATACTTTGTATTTTTTAACGACTAATGTTTCTTATGAACTTTGGCTAACCACGTTTTATACTTTGGCTTGTTTTGGATGGCCTTGACATGGTTCTTGAGGGACATCCTGGGCTTGTACCCAAGAAATTGTGCCTTTATTACAGGACTTTGGCATGTGTGATGGAGAGAAGTGGGTAATCCAGTGACTCACCACCCTTAGACAATGGCTCTCACATTCTCATAACCTTGGACGATGGACAAATGGGCTTGGTCTTATAATTTTTGGTCATTATGCCACACATATAACCCACATGCTTGGAAAAGTACCCAGGGATTTTGTGCATAGAGGATGGAGGAAATTCTAGTAGTGGGCCTTCGTACATCACTCAAAGATATCATTGCAACTCTCTTAGCCTTGAACGTGGCATTTGAAGGCCCTGGATTTCACCCTCTATCCACATGGGATTTGGAGGCCCTGTATGTCACCCTCTATCCACATGGAATTTGGAGGCCTTGGATGTCATATTCTTGGCTATGGTTTGGTTCCAGAGAGAATTGGAATGACTTTGGGTGAGGACACACCTCACTTCACACTCTTTCACGATCAGAGCATGCCAGTTGATCTTTGGAGGCCCAAAATTTTCCTTTGGAGGCATGACATCATCCTCTCCTTGCTTGACGTCACACATTTAGAGCATGCGATCACCCTTTAGGGTTTTCTATGATTTATTTTTCTATTTTGTCTTGATGTTAGAGACAAATTAAGGGGTCAGCCCCACTTATTTTATGTTGTTGGAAAATTATCTGGAAAAACTATGTTAGGGTTTCCTGATATAAAAAAGGCAAACCCTATTTTCATTTTATCATCTTTTCTCACCATTTGTGAGCTTACTTCTGAAATTTCTACCCTATAAGGTTCATTGGATATCTCTCTCTCTCTCTCTCTCTCTCTAATGTGCTATGCTTGGAAGGTCACTTGTGGATGGCTTTTTCTGATTTTAAATGGGAGTTTTGTCAATTATGGGTTTATCTCTTGGTTTCTTGGATGAAGTAAGTGATTTTTTTGCAATTTATTCTTATGCTATTGATTTTTCATGGTAAATTTGCTATTTTATGCTAGACGTCTTGTTTGGTGAAACCCTAAGAGAGGAACATAAGTGATTCTTCCTCTAACAAGGAGATTTTTATCCAAAATTTGTGAAAGTATCCTTGCTAGGGTTAGAACCCTAAATCCATAAAGTGCTATCACTTTAGGATTTTATCCCTAGACTTTTTACCTTTGACCTAATTGAAGTTTCAAGAAGGGAGGTACGATTTCTAGGGCCCAAATGTGCTTGCAACCTAGAAATCCTTCTCCTTAGGATTCAAAGTCTAAGGCTCAAATGTGCTTGCACCTTAGGGTTTTAATCCTACGTCTTGGTTGTAATTAGATCAATATTCAATATTAGTTGTATTTGTTGTTATAAGGCTCCATCTCCCAATAAATGAAATGATCTAAGAAGTATCTTTGTTTGTGAATTGGTAAACAAACTCACTTTCTCAACTCTCTCAATCTTTCTACTAACCTAACTAATACTAACATTGGAAAACTCCTTGATCTTATTCTTGTTGTTATAAAGGTTTGCTACAACCATATGAAAACACTCTTGTTTGGTGCATACACTCTTGTAAAGGTGGCCTAACATATTCATAATTTTCTCTAAACAATTGGAAAATATTCTATTAGATGCATGTTAAGTTTTCATGGTCAATTGTTGCATTTCTGAGCACGAATTGTTGATGTCGTTATAAATCATTTACTATTGTCATATCATTGTTTATTGCTTCAAATTTATAACAACCATTGAAACTTATCTTGTTTGGTGTCTTAAAGAGCTATTAATTGCATGTTTAGACATGGAAATAATCATATATATGTTATAAAGTGTTCTTGTTCTAAGAAGGTACTCAAACAAATTCATACCTCTTCTACTACCTTGACCTAGACCAATCTTTCAGTGATCAAGAGAGGGGGTGGTAGGCTTGGCTACTATACTTTCTACTTTGATCCCTTGAGGTCACCAGGGAATCCTCCCTTGTGGTGGACCTCTTCCATCACCAAAACAAGGAAATTTCTTACTAAATTTACAGTGGTATGATCTTCCATAGTTACACAAGATTTGGGATCTTGTGTTGGGCTTTGCATAAGTACAAATCTTGCGATAACAATCTGCTGAACTCATAAAGATGATTTTCTCTCCTTATAGCTTCCTCCAAGTTATTAGGGTTATCATATTGTATCTTGTCACTATAGAAAGAGGGTAACCCACTTAGAAACCTTTGGATTTTGACCTTCTCATCCTTTATGAAGTCAACGTACTTCAACAATTCAAATAACCTCTTCTCATATTTTTCCATTTTCATGCTTCCCAACTTGAGTTCAAAGAAATATTTCATGTTCCTTTCATAATAATGCTCAGACAAGTATATATTTTGGAAAAATACTTTAAACTACCTCCATTAGATCCTCTTTTCTTCAAGGTCCTTGACTTACTTAAGCCGATCCCACCACATGGCTACCTTTCCTTGCAAGTGGTAGGTGGTGTTGGAGTTACTTCACACACACCTAGGATTTCTTTTTCCTAATATTTGTCCTTGTTTATTAGTCATAAATAGTCATTTTTCTAGTATCCTATATTTTAGGGGAGAATATTTCACTTGGATAATATTCTCTTTCAGTTGACACTTCAATTTGACTAGTTGAGTTGAGTTTAGATGTTGCATTGGTTTTGTCACTATGAAACATTGGGATCATCTCCATGCTAATTCTACCTTGCCTTAGTACCATCACCAGACTGACGCATTACCCTTGATTCCACGAGTTAACTCCTGACTACTCTTTGTTCAGTCAGTTAACTGAAGACTAGTTGACTAGTTAACTCAACTAGGTGGCAGTTCACTCCCATAACTACTTGAGAGACTAGACTAGGTGGAAGTTCACTCCCGTAACTATTGGTGTGTGTCCAGATCACTGTAGACCACCACTATGGTGTTGGTTTTGTCACCAGAAACACAGATCATCTCCATTACTCCTACCTTGCCTTAGTACCATCACCTATCTGAATGATACCCTTTGATTCCACGAAGTTAACTCCCCGACTACTCTTGTTCGGCTAATCGAAGACTAGCTGACTAGTTAATTCAACTAGGTAAGGCCACCCATAACTACTTGAGAGACGACTAGGTGGAAGTTCACTCTAACATCTGGTGTGTGTGCAGTCGAGATCACTCGAGACCACCACTATGGTGAATTGTCTTCCACCAATATTTGAGTTATACATAGTATATGTGTAAATTATTCATTATTCAAAAACGTTAATGAGAATTCTTTCATTCTTCTCTCCTTCCTTCTTCTTCTATTTTCTTTGCAAATGCGTGAATCATTGTTTAGATAGATCTATTTTGTGTAGGTTCAAAACATTTACATGGTATCATATCCGACAGACTGCTAAGAAAAAGCTACACCAAAAATTTTTGCAGGTACAAAAGATTGAAGACAACGGAAAGATGGATTTCCAAAAAGAATTCATTCTTACACCTTAAAACTATTTTTCATGGATGGAGAAAATAACCATACATCTCCAAAACAGAGGGTTGTGTAGGTTAACCTTGAATACAGATACATAAACGACATCATCCATAGAAAAATCAAAGTGCTTAAATCACATGGATGAGGCACTCAGAACAATTTGCAGTCTTATTTATCCCGATATCCTTTTTCATATATCTTCCTGTAAGACTCCCAATGAATCCTAGACCACCTTGGAAGGGATATTTGTCAAACAGGATGAGATGAGGGGACACATGCAGGAGGTGGAGCTCCTCACATTGGATCCAAAAAGCTTTGATAATATCCAATATTTCTTTATAAAATTCAAGTATTTACTGTCACAACTCAAAGCTTGCGAGGTTAATAAATAGAAGGAGGAGAAAAAAATGGTTCTCACCATTCTCTCCAAGATTGGTTTATAATTATCTGTGTTCGTATCCAAATTTCATTCTATTAGACTCACCTCTAGAGCCAACTGGAAGATGCGTTCTCTTGAGGACTTTATCGAATCCTTGACACAAGAGAAAACCAAGCTCATCAACATGGGCACAATCAAAGGCCCAAGGGCGCATGCACTCATTGCACATGATGGCAACCAAAAATATGAAAAATTTGAAGATAAATATAAACGAAATTCTCATGCACATTCGAAGAAGGAAGGGTACACAAAACCCTTCACCGATGCCTCCAAATCCAAAGGGGAAAAGGGAAGAAAAGGGGAGAAATGCACATACTGTCACAAAGGATTCCACTCAAAATCCTCATGCATGCAAAAAAAAAAAGATCTGATATCTCAAATAATTCAGCAAAACAACCTTGGAGATCGCATCCTCGAGGGTGCAAAGAAGAAGAATCCAAAAGATTCGAATTCAAAGAAAGGAAATTCTAGCCATGCCTTGATTGCAATCAACTCCTCTCTCGATGCTTGGATCAAAGATTTAAGAGCATCACATCACATGGATACCTTAGAAGCAGTCTATTCTTCATTGGATGCATGCAAAGGTCCTCCTATTCTGATGAGGGACAACTCTTCTGTTGAAGTCACTAGCAAAGGAAGGATTGAACTCACCAATGGAAGCTTCGAGAATGTGCTGCACGTTCCCAAACTTTCTATCAACCTCCTTTCTATGTAACAGATGACAAATTCCAGCGCCAAAAATAAATTCATATTCACACCAAATTTCATGGACATCTACGACATGCAAACCAACTCCAAGGTTGCTACCGGTGAGGTAAATCATTAGTCTAGATTGTATACTTTTTCTGAATTCATTGAACCTAATTCATCTTTACTTCTTACTCATGCTGATGCAAGTAGTAGGATATGGCATGAAAGGTTTAGACATTTGAATTTCATATACATGCAACAAATTAGCAAGCACATATTGTTTGATGGTCTACCAGACATCCATTTCTCCAAGGGATTCTGTGAGGGATGTGTTCTCGGAAAACACCCTCAAGATAAATTCGACAAAGGAAAGTCTCAGCAAGCTTCTGCACCTTTAGATCTGATCCATAGTGACCTTATGGGCCCTTTTCCGCATCCATCCATTAGAAAAGCGAGGTTTGTTCTCATTTTTGTTGATGATTTCTCACGTTTTACATGGATATACTTTCTTAGGCAAAAATCCGAGGTCTTTCAACACCTCAAAGATTTCAAATCCTTGGTTGAGACATAGTCCAGAAAGAAGATCAAATTACTTCAAACTGATAATGGGGGAGAGTATGTAAATCATGAGATCCATAATATTTTCCATGAGTCAAGGATTCAATTGCAACACACAGTTCCCTATACTCTGCAACAAAACATAGTTGTTGAGCGGAAAAATAGATCTCTAAAGGAGATGGCATCTTGCATGCTACATGCAAAGTCACTATTACAAAGAATATGGGTCGAAGCACTTAATTGTGAAGCATACATCCAAAACAAATCTCCCCATAGATCTGTTAAGGATAAGACCCCCTATGAGGCTTGGAGTGACCTCAAACTGGAAGTGACCCACTTCTGCATTTTCGGTTCATGTGCATGGGCCCAGATTCCCTCTGAAAAGAGGAAGGGACTTGATCCACACAACACTGAGTGCATTTTTGTTGGATATCCTAATGGTGCGAAGGGATATAGGCTTATTGATCTTTCCTCGGACCGGCTCATCATTGAGCGAAGTGCCCAATTCGAGGAAAGTGTCTTGCATACACCTCAACATCCACATGCACACACCTTCATTCTTCCACCTGTCTGAGATGATGATCATGCACATGCCGACTCTTCTTTAGAGCACTCAGATGATTCAGATTCATAGTCAGTACAGTCAGATGCAGAGTTAGAGCATCCATATGTTGTTGGAGAGCCTGAGCAGAGGCCCAAGTGGGCACAGACTACTCTTTAGGCTGTAGGGGATCTTGTTGGTGATCCAAATGATACTAGGAGGAGTGGATCTGATTTTGAAGAGCCTCTTATTGAAATCACTGCCACTGAACCATTTCCCTCCAGAAATATTTTCTTGGTTCAATCTTCAGATCCATAGTCTTATGGCGAGGCTGTTGGAAATCCCTTTTGGGAATCCACCATGCAAGAGGAGTACAAATTCCTCCTTGAGAACCAGACTTGGGATTTGGTTCTCCTTCTTTTTGGGAGGAAATTTTTTAGATGCAGATGGGTCTACAGGACCAAGAGCCCAGCGGATGGATAGATTAGCATATACAAAGCCATGCTTGTTGCCAAAGGCTTTCAACAGGTTCATGGTATTGACTATGATGAGACCTTCACTCTAGTAATGAAGATAGATTCCATACAATTGGCACTTGAAATTGCATCATCCAAAGGATGGGAAGTCCATCAGATGGACGTGAAGAATGAATTTCTTCATGGTGATCTCTCTGAGGAGATCTACATGGAGCAGCCCCAGGGATTTATTTAGGACTCATCTTTGGTCTGTTGACTGAAGAAGTCCCTTTATGACCTCAAGCAGGCTCCGAGGGCATGGTATGCCAAGATGAACTCCTACCTGTTGTCACAGAACTTTGGACATTGTAAATCAGACCTGAATGTCTACATGCTCAAGACGACTGATTCACTTCTACTCTTAGTTCTGTAAATTGTTGATTTGTTGATCACCAGCTTCTCGACTTCATCGATTGCTGCAGTCAAGAGGATTCTACATGACAGGTTTTTCATGACGAACATGGGTCTGCTACACTTCTTCCCTGGACTCGCGATCAACCAGGATGCATCTGGCATCAAACTGTCTCAGGCCAAGTATGCACAAGATCTCCTTGAGATATTTCACATGACAGACTGCAAGTTTGCTCCGACTCCTTTCCTATCAGGAGTCAAACTTGAGGATGGCAGGGAGACTCCATTGGTTGACAAAACACTGTATAGACAACTAGTGGGGAGCTTGTTGTATCTCACACACTCTAGAACATACCTTGAGGGGGGATTTTCCCATGAGTTTTTCCCTCTTTCCTCACTTTATTTTAGTGTATATTTTGTATTTGGGTACCTAACATGGCCTCGTTGCCAAGACCCATTCTTTATTTTCCTCATAATGATGTTCAGGGGGGGGTGTTGGAGTTACTTCACACACACCTAGGATTTATTTTTCCTAAGGCTTTTCCTTATTTATTAGTCATAATTAATCATTATATAGTCTCCTATATTTTAGGGGAGAATATTCCACTTGGAGAATATTTTCTTTCAGTTGACACTTCAGTTTGACTAGTTGAGTTGAGTTTAGATGCTGCATTGGTTTTATCACCATGCAATATTGGGATCATCAAAATTCTAATTCAAACTTGCCTTGGTATCATCACTATACTGGTGCATTACCATTGATTCCATAATTTAACTCCTCACTACTCTCTGTTCAGTCAGTTAACTGAAGACTAGTTGACTAGTTAACTCAACTAGGTGGCAGTTCACTCTCCTAACTGCCTGAGAGACTAGACTAGGTGGCAGTTCACTCCTATAACTGTTGGTGTGTGTCTAGATCACTATAGGCCACCACTATGGTGCATTAGTTCTCCTCCAGTGTGCACTCATTTAGTTATACAGAGTATATCTTGTGTAAATTATTCATTATTCAAAACGGTTAATGAGAATTCTTTCATTCTTTCTCTCCTTCTTCTTCTTTATTCTATTCTCTCTACAAATGTGTGTATCATTGTTTACCTATGATCTCCTCCTTATTGTTGTAAGATCCATGGGCATATTCCATAACTCCAATCCTCATATAAGAACCAAATCTATTTTCTTGTACCTCTAATTCTGCAAGAATGTGCATGCAATAATTATTGTTAGAACATGCATAGCATAAAACATTTCATTTGTAAGGTACCAAATATATTACAATGAGAAGAAACATAATTATAGCAACAAATACTAGCGAAACAACAAAATAATGAGAATAATAATACCAACAATAATGTCTTTATTGAATGGAAGAAATGTTCACTTGCCTCTTTGAGGGGTCAACCTCTAGCATAGTAGAGCTCTATTACAATAATGATCAAGACAAGACTTTCTCATGCCTTCTACTCCTATTAATACTAATTCTAAATTCTAAATAACATTATAGAGGAAGATATTTCTAGAAGTCGAAGCTTCTATTAAGTCTTCTTACATTAGATTTGTTCACATTATTCAATAGGCCTTATAAACTAATATCGGCCTTTATTACACAGAAAATATATTATTCTACCTATGTGAGGGGCTATGGAGGTTAGTTCCTTGAAATGCCCTCCCCCTTGAAGAATACTCTTGTCCTCAAGGTTGGAGATAAGGAAATTGTTGCAGAATGGTAGCTGACTTCTAGGTGGCATCTTCTGCAGTCGTATCTTTCCACTCAACTAATGCTTCCTTGATGGTGAACCGATGGAGGTGACGCTCTCGCTGGTCCAAGACTACTTGTGGATGAAACCAAATGGAACCTTATTCATTCAGCTCAGGGAAATTAGTTTGAGTCTGGAACTTAGTTCCAATCACTTTATTTAAGCAAAAGACATGAAAAATAGGATGGATCTTAGAATGAATGGGAAGAGCTAACTGGTAGGTCACGGTCCCAATGCGCTTGAGAATAGTATAAGGACCATAAGATTTGGGAATAAGTTTTTGACAATGTTCAATTTTGAGTGAAGTTTGGTTATAAGGTTTTAGACAAAGAAAAATTGGTCCCCTTCAACATATTGATGTTCTGAATGACCCTGCTCTACTTGTTACTTCATACGATTATGATCCATGAATTTTTTTTCTTTGAGGGTATGGAGGATGGCCACATATACTGTAATATTTTTTTCAACCCCTTGAACCTTGGAGACACCTGGAATGTATGAGAGAATGAAGAATGTCCTTTTCTTGTAGACTAATTCAAAAGGGGTCATACCAATGGTAGTATGGTAAGATGTGTTGTACCACCATTCAACTAGGGGTAACCATTGAGCCCACTGATTTTGTATGTCGTATGCAAAATACCTCAAGTATGTTTCCAAACACTTGTTGACAACTTCAGTTTGTCCATTAGTTTAGAGTTCCCTGGAGCTTGAACAATTCTTGCCAAAATTTGTTGGTGAAAGTTGGATCTCGGCCATAGACAATAGAATGAGGCATGCCATGGAGTTTGAATATATTTTCCATAAAAAAATGAGACACTGTGGATGTGGTGAACATGTGTTGAAGAGAACAAAAATGAGCATATTTGGAAATACAATCTACCACCACCATGATGATTGACTTATTTCCCAATTTAGGTAATCTAACAATGAAATCCATAGAAATATCCCTCCAAATAGAAGGGGGAATCATGAGTAGTTGGAGTGTGCCTGGAGATTTGATGGTTTCTCCCTTGTTGCATTGACAAGTATCACATTCAACCAAAAGGTGTGGATGTGTTGTTTCATACTGTCTTTGAAGAAATAACGCTTGACCCGTTCATAGGTTTTGGTGAACCCGGAATGCCTAGCTACGGGTGAAGCATGAAACTCAGAGAGCATTGTGGATTCAAGGTTCGATTGTTTGCTTAAATACAAACACCTTTATAACGAATCTCTTCATTGTGCCAAGAGTACCCTGAAGAATCTTGAGGATCATGCTAGAAATTTTGGGGTCTTGCAACCATTCTTGGCAAACAACTTGAAGCCAGTTTGCTACAATGAATGAGAGGGAAAAGAGGCACCCATATTATTCATATTTCCTTGAAAGAGCATCAACAATCACAATTTGTTTTCCCTTCTTGTAAATTATCTCATAATGATAACCAAAGAGCTTAGTCACCTATTTTTGTTGCTCCGGGGAGGAAATTATTTTCTCCAGGAAATACTTGAGGCTACGAAGATCAATTTTAATTTGGAAGTGTTTGTTGGACTATGATTGTTGTTAGACCAAAACCTGTATGCGTTAGTCTCCGCCAAAATATCCAGAGTTAGGATCCACGGGATGGAGTTAAACCATGTTGCGAAACTTGTGGGAAGCGTTGAACCCAATGCCCAACAATCTCCCCCCCATCGCGTGTCGGGTGAGTTTCAAAATTGAGACCTATTGCTCTAATACCATTTGTTGGACTATGATTACCTTTAGATAAAAACCTGCAGGCATTAGTCTCTGCCACAATCATTGGAGTTAGGATTCACGAGAGGGGGTTAACCTGTGTCACGAAACTTGTAGGAAGCACTGAACCCAATGCCCAACAACATTTCCCCAAGAGATAAGGATGCCAGAGATCCACTACATGTAGAATAACAAACATTTCCTTTTCATAGGTTGATTGGCCCAAATGTCGCTCTGAGAGTTATTTTTTAGTGAAGTCCAAAGGTCGACCATCTTGCATGAGGACAACCCCAATGCATTTTTCTGAYGCATCACATTCTAGGACAAAAGTCTTGGTGAATTTGGGTAGTGCCAAGATAGGAGTAGTGCACATAACCCATTTCAAGGCGTGGAAGGATTGGTCAGCTGCTAGAGTCCAATTGAAAGCATTCTTTTTAAGRAGCACAGTGAGAGGGGGGACAGTTTTTCCATAATTTCACACAAACTTACGATAATATCTCGTTAAACCCAAGAACCCATGCAATATTTTAAGATTTTTAGGGTGAGGCCAATCCTTCATAGCTTCAATTTTTTTAGGATCCACCCTTACACCATCCTTTCCAATAATATGACCCAGATACTCATCTTCAGAGGCGCCAAAAACACATTTATATTGTTGGAGAAAAAGTTTGCCCTGAGAAAATAGATGGAGAACTTGATCCACATGAGCTAGATGGGCTTGCCAAGTTTTACTATAGATGAGGATATCATCAAATAAAACTAAGACAAAATGAGGGAGGAAAGGGCATAAGACATGATTCACGAGACTTTGAAAAGTGGAGAGGGCATTGCACAAGAAAAAAGGCACGACCAAGAACTCATAGTGAACCTCATGAGTTCTAAAGGAAGTCTTGGGGATGTCCTCCTCTTTCATGTGTATTTGGTGGTAGAAAAAATAGAGATCAAGTTTTGTAAAGTATTGGGCACCATTCAATTCATCCAAAAGTTCATCAATGATAGGAATGTGAAATTTCTCTTTGATTATTTGTTGAGAGCACGAAAATCGGGACACATGCACCAAGTTCCTTCTTTATTGAGTACCATGAATACTAGAGAATAATAGGGTCTGGTACTAGGATGGATAACACCTGCTTCTAGCAATTCTTGAAATTTTTTCTCAATTTCATTTTTCTGGGAAACGGGATGACGATAAGGGTGAACATTGAGAGGAAAATTTTCGGGTACTTGAGGAATGGAATGATCATGTGCACCATGGGAAGAGAGATGCCCATGGGGAGTGTTAAAGATAGCTTGGTGTCAGAAGAGTACAGATTGGAGGTGAGGGTGCACATAGGCTGTCTCAATGGCATGAATGGAATGGACTTGGGAAATAATGCAAGAGTGACCTTTTTTGAGTAGATTTTCCATTCGGTGGGAACTGATGATCTCAAGTGAACCTGTCGTGATTCCTTTGAATTTACATTGTTTTCCTTCCTATTAGAATTGCATGTTTAGGTATTTAAAGTCTATGAGGATTGGGTCGATAGTGTGTAACCATTCAACACCAAGAACAATGTCACAACCAACCATGTCTATATAAAACATATGATATTTCAGGTGGTACTCACTAATTTGTAAGGGAAAATTTTCATAATGCCTGCCACATTTCATGGAACTGCCATTGGCAGTCATGATTTGAAAATTGTTGACTGCATAGATATAATGATTGATTTCCTAGGCAATGCGATGATGAATGAAATTCTGGGTATTGGCACTGTCAGTGAGGATTATGACCTTCCTTTTCTTAATGTATCCAATGATATTGAGGGTTTGGGGAGCAGAGAGGCCAATGAGGGCATGCAATGAAATCAACGGTTCAACTTTGGGTGGATTAGAGGGTAGAGTAGGATCATATGTTGGGGGTAGGTCTTTCACTGGGTAAATTTTGACCTCCTTTTCAGCAACATCCTCTAAAATGGACATAAAAAAATTCCATTCCTTACACTTGTGCCTTGAAAAACATTTGTCATCACAATTATAAAAAATACCCTTGAGTTGGCGTTTACCATTTTCTGTCCGAGTTAATTTCAGGATCTTGAGCAGAGTGGAAGGAGGGGTAGGATTGGTGGGTTGAGGGTGAGGAATAAAGGAACATTTTTGGTTTTGGGTGGATACAATTTGTTGGGCTTCCTTGGCTCATTTAGTAGCTTCCAACCAAGTTTCACGGTGATCCATTAGGACCTTGTTGCAAATTTCATCCTTGAGGCCACTGATAAAGCATTCTCTGAAGAAGGCATCTTACATATCATTCGTTTTGAAGTCCAAGTGATCAAAAGTAGATATAAATCCATCCATTGTGGCATATTGTTTCAACTTGGTCAAATGACGTAAATTGTGGGTTTCAGTGTCAAAGTGTTCATAAATCTCAACAACAAACTACTTCCAAGAAATATACCCTTGGCGTGCCTTTCTATGCCATTTCCACCATTTTCAACATTCAGGATCCATATAGAGGACACCATAACAAATTTTGGCCAACTCATCAGTAATTCCATGTAAATAGAAATAATGTTCCAATTGAGTGCCCCAACATGTAGGATCTGAGCCATCAAATTTATTCACATCAACTCTAGGAAGATGGGGGCACAATGAAGGGAGCTAGAATGAAATTCCATATTATGGGAAGAGTCCTCACCTTCATAGTGTGAAGGTTTTTCAGAGGAGGGAGATCCCTAGGAATATTTTAACAATTGGTTGAGAGCAGAGTTGATGGAGGCCAATTCTCCGTTAACTTCAACCTTGAAGGTTTCCAAGTTGGAATTGGCAGAAGCAAATTCATAAGTCATTCTTTGGATATTCTTTGTGTGCTGTTTTTATTCATCTTGTAGGTGAAGGAGTTCTTAGTTACATGTGTTGGTTAGTTGGAGTTCTTAGTTACATGTGTTGGTTAGTTGGAGTTCTTAGTTACATGTGTTGGTTAGTTGGGAATGAGGGGTTCTAGGAAGGGAAACTAGGTCCATGAAAAAAATATGGATAAATGATATATATCACTACGATCAGGGCGAAAAGAGGAGTACAATGGGATATGTGTCAAATAAGGGTTTTGGGAAGGGTGGGTGGGTCCACGAAAAAATGGCTTATAATTGATAGGTGCCGCAACGATTAGGTTGAAGAGAGAAATCCAACAAGACAAGTCCTAAATAAGGGTGTCAGGAATGGGTCCAGGTCCACTGAAAAAAAGGCTTAAAATGATAGGTACCAATACAATCAGGGTAGGGAATAAGTCCCGAATAAGGATGCCGACAAGACCACTATACTTTTTTTTTACTTGTATAGATTTATACTCCGGCCTGAAGAATACTGTAGTGACAACTTGCTCAAATTGTTAACAGGAAAAATTGTATAGGAATTCCACAACCGGAATGCATGAGGTAGGGTTGTGAGACATTATAGCTATTCTATTCCTTTAATATCCTATTTATCTCCCAAGGGTTAGGGTTTTCAAGGTTCCTATAAACAAGGTTTTTCCCTGTGCGATAGCTCTTTGAAATACATGCGAGGTTGAACAATAGTACTCGACCCAATATTTTAGTGAACCAACTAAGGAGGCTCAACCATACTGTTACGAGGAAAATCTCTCTATGGCAAGGGGTAAACCACAACAGATGGAAATGACTGCATAAATCAACTCTAATCTCAAGTATGTTATATAAACAAATATGCTAACAAGACAAGATAAGAGGCCTACCTCGTCTAGACGTTCGATGAAGTCCATCGTTGAGCACTTGACCCAAAGCGATATACTTGCAACTAGTCCTCAACAACCAAGCAACACAAGCATACGGTGATAACATATATTGTTATCACATTCAATAACATAATCCATCAACATTCATAGCAAATACACCCATGGAATAATCATTCAAATATTTGCGAGATATTAATTGGATGAGAAAATAGTATTTCAATTAAGATATAATCAACATAAGTGAATGTATTACTAAATCCAACAATTTTTTTTATGATATCCATTAGTTTTAATATGTGTAGCATGCTAAAAATGTCCATGCATGTAGTAGAATTATTTAAAACGCGATTGCAATCTGTTAAACATACATACAACATCTTATAATTGCTCAAACTCAAAGTAAGCACACATCAAATGATTTCCACAATTAAATGCAATGCATTGAGGGTTTAACATGCATATAGTATCATTATGAATGAAACCAAAAGAACATATACACAACTATATATAAATTACACACAAAAACAACATAATACTCAAGAACATAAAGCTTATGCACAATTTTTAAAGCTTATGCACAATAGTTTAAACCCATAATAAAAATAAGGTAACATAGATAAACACTTTTATTTTAAACCAAATGTGCCACCAGTTGTAGAGGACGTACGTTCCACCCAATCGTCAATTTTTTTCTCCAAATATCAGCGAAAAATCAACCTCGAGTTGGGGCTATGAATCCACAAGAAAAGGGTGTCTCTAATGTCCACTCACAACCCAATATAACCCACATCAGGCTAGTTTTTCCTATAGTTATCACAATCCTCCAACTCTCTTCCCCTCAACCTAGGCAACCCAAGGAATGAGATCCATCTTCACTGCACACAGTGCCTTAGTATTTCCCACTCTCCTCCAGGGCTCCAACACAGGTTGGCTAGAAATATTTATTGTTGGGGACTCCAGGGATGTCAACTGCAACAAAAAAAACTCACAACAACTAATAAAACTCACAGTAGCAAGCTCACTTGTTGTTGGGATAATCTCTCACACAAAACCTCACTCTACAGGCCTGAAAACCTGATTCTTCATGAATCTATAGCTCCAACAAGCTGCCACACATGTCCACTATGGATGCCTTCAAGCTCCAACTCTCTGAACTCTTTTGTTGTCCCAAAAATCTACATGTAAAAACTGTCTACCATACCGATTCAATTTTTTTTTATCTATGCAAGTTGACTCTCACATTCCCCAATGTTGATTGTACTCATCCCTATGCTCTCAATAACTATGTGAAGTGACTTTTCACACCAAGCCTATTACACGTGTTTGATGATTGGAGCTTAGATACACCAAAGAGGAAATTAGAAGGTTCATACACTAATAATTTTAGGAAGTGGGTTGGGATTAATACATATGAATAATTCCCCTCGGGATCCCTTTGTTGATATTATGGTAGTTGCGGGAGGTATTAAACCTCCACGTGTAACCTTGACAATAATAGAATATTTCGGGAAGCAAGAAGAAACCCTAAAATATTGGACATAACCCTAGAAGACAAGTCAGCTAAAGAAAATAATTAATATTGAGTTTTTAGCCTCCAGAAAGAGAAGTCGGCTCAGACAGCTAAGGAAGAACAGTATAAATACAGGATGCAAGAGCTCATTTGGACACACACAACTCACAACAGCATAAATTTAATGCACACTGCAAAAATTTAATAATTGCGCAAGTCTGGAGAGTAGCTGCAGTTGCAACTACTGCAACTAGTATTTTTGGTTTTAGGCTTGGACTTTCTATTGGTTATGGTTTGGACTTTATGCTTGGTATGCTAGCTCTAGAGAGTGGTACGCTACCTTGATTGTATTTTGGACCTAGGGTTTGCTTCCAGAATTATTCTCTCTTTCAAGGTTAAGGTGCTCGAGGGTGGCTTCAGCCTATGGTTGGGTGACAATATTGTTATATTGTCTATGGTTAAACGAGCACACCTATTATTTCTAACAGGTTATGGGCCCACACTATCTTCAGATAGTTAACCACTGGAAGATAGATTGGGAGGATTTTCTCAGTTATCATTGCAGTTGCAGTCAAAGTTTTTGCTGCAGCAACGAAACCCTAACCCTCTTGTTAAGGCACCTTAAGTGAAGAGCTTGACCTAATTCTTAGATATCTTAGTGCGCCCTAGCCTAGTGCACCACCTGGTACTCTCAACAAGCTAAGACATCAAGTTTGAGTTTTTGGTCAAAGTCAAAGTCAAAGGCTGACCAAGTCAAAGAAGTCATGACTTACTCTATGAAGTCAGAAAACAAGTTAGAAGGGGCTTCTAACTTCAAAGCATGGAAGATAAGGATTTATCTCATCCTTGCCAAAGATAAAGTGTTGGATATCGTGAAAGGGAATATCGTGGAACCACAGTTTGAAGAAGGAAAAGAGAAGGAACCTCACAACATCACAGTTATGGAGAAGTTCAAGAACAATGACACCAATGCCATGAGTATCATAGTGGACTCTATAAAATACCACTTGATACCCTACATCTCTCATCTTGACTCACCTAAGAAGATGTACGATGTACTAACTAACCTCTTCTCAATCAAAAACTTTGGACAAGTAATGAGTCTAAAGAATGAGATTTGTGACATGAAAATGAATGACGATGACAACATAACATCATACTTGGTAAGAATATCTCAGTTAAGAGATCAACTACAAGCTATGTAAGAAATCATTTCAGAAAAGGAACTGGCAAATATAGTATTCAATGGCCTTCCCAAGGCATGGGATGGATTTTCCATAAGCATGAACACAAGAAAGGAGTATCCAACATTTGAAGAACTTTGGACTTGTTGTGCACAAGAATAATCAAGGATTAGCACAAAAGAGAAATTCCAAAGGAAAGATGATGATCAAGCCTCACAACAAAGTTCAAGAAATTCAAGAATAAGAAGAAGTTTGACTCAAGGAAGAAACCAAATCAAGAAAATGATATGTCAAAAATACAATGCTTCAACTGTCGAAAATATGAATCATTGTCCCAAGTTAAAAAAAAGGAAGGAAACACACGAATCAACAATTGTCGAAGAAAAGGAACCCTCAAAGAAAGTCAAACAAGATGAAGCAAGATTTCTTCTTCTAAGTCAAGGTAAAAATATTCTTCAAAGTTGTTGTACATACCATGTTTACATAGTTTCTGTACATATCATGCATATCTATTTCTTAGAAGATAAGATGTTCAAGTGAAACAATACCTATGGAAGAATAACAAGATAAGGATTACTATCACGGTGACTACAAGTCAAGGAATACACATGAAAAGATGAAGTATGTTGACAATCCTTGGTAACAATTCCTGTGGAAGCTATTATATAAGTAACAACTTCCAGATAAGTCGAAATCATAATCAAACTTGAAGAGACCTATAAGAAGTAAAAACATAAGGAAGTCAACAATCAAGAGGATATTAGAAAAATACTTGTGACACTTTGCAGAAGGCAATAAGGATGCAAATGGAAGCGTGGACTCTCTTAGTTGGAGGGAGCTGATTATAGAATTCCAAAAGAAGAGCATGCATTCATGCATGAATCAAGGATTAGGAGGGAGCTAATCCTAAATGATATGATCCATTGAGGATTATGAAGTATCTGTCCATGTTCCCATTGAAAGTAGCAGCCATGATAAGAAACACATGTTCAGAAGAAGTCTTCTTCAAAAAGAAGCCTCAAAGTATCCTTGGTTGTCAATCTACATCCATGATCCTATGATGAAAGGAAGAAGTTGGAATCTTTAGGGCATGGAATCTATAGAAGACTCCATGGACCCAAGAGCTAAAGTGAAACATGAGGAAGAACATAAAGATTCCAAGAAAGAAAGAAAAGCCAAAACAACCAGTTATTATATCGAGAATCACAAGACTACCAGCTTGGTTTGAACCCACTAGAAGCAATCAAGAAGAAGAAATGGAAGTTATGGTGAAGAACAATATATGTAATAAATTGTGAAAAAGGGTTAGGAATGGAAACATTGCGAACTAGAGGTTCTTCCAGAAGGAGGAGAAGACTATGATAACATTTTTTTCCCGTAAACCATATATACCTTTATCTAAGCTATTATATCTCTTGCGGTATCCATGGATTGAAGTTTACACCAGTTGGTTGTAAAAGTCTGTTCTTACCAATAGATCATTTGAGGAAGAAGCTTATGTAGAGAAATCTCAAGGTTTTGAGGTATACCAGAAAGAGACCCATGTATGCAAATGGAAGAAGACCTTGTATTGATTCAAGAAACTTGATGCAGAGTATCTCATATACAACATAAGCGTGATGAAAACCTTCTATGACAGAAATAGTGTATCATAATGGTTACTCAGAAGTCTGGGATAATGGATTTCTAATCCATGGCCAAACTCTCATGATGACAGAAGAAGTGCTACTTGGACATGTTTTAGTTTGAGTCCTACCACGATATCATGAGCTAGCAGGAAACATAAGTGCTTAATTCAACCATGATATATTGTAATGATCAGAGAAATATGAAGCCTTCAGAGAAAACTAGTGTTCCATGACAGACCGAAGTACATTGAGATCAAGCATTATATTCTCCGTGATGAAGTCCAAAAAAAAGAAGTGGTTCTCAAATATATCTCCACAGATGAGCAGATAGAAGATATTTTGGTAAAGCCTCTGTCCAAGATGAAAAGTTTGCGTACTTAAGAAACAAGTTGGGGCTTGTGGAGACGAATTCCTTATTGAAAAATGAAGAAATTACTTCCAGGTTGGGTGTGAGCACTAATATGTTATTGATTTATGGACAATCATTTTTTTCAGTTTGAAAAATGGTCCAGGATGAGCAGTTCCTTTCCAATTCGAAAAATGGGTTGAGATTTCTGATGGACATGCATTTTCCAGTTTGGAAAATGGTCTAGATCAGGCAGTCATTTTCGTAATGAAAATGGTACGATAGATTGTTGATGTACCATAGACATTTATTCCTCTTGTGGTCGGTGTGGGGGAATGATCTAGAACAATCATTCTTCTTGGAAGTCACTCTGAGTAGTGGTCAAGTAGAATGGTCTGCCTCATCGGGAAGTCATTCTTTCGAAGTTCATAGTTGTGAGCAATTTCGAAGAATGGTCCATTTTGGAGGTTGGTGCAGGACAATCATTTCCATTAGGAAATGGTCCGAACAATCATTCCCTAGGGCAGACTCATTCTCTCCATGTTGCACTATGATTAGTGTTGGAGGAATGGTCAAGTTAGGTGAATGGTCCAGGTTCAACAGTTAGGGACAAACATTCCCTAGGGCATACTCATTATCTCTAGGTTACACTATGATTAGTGCCGATGGAATGGCTCAGTTAGGTGAATTGTCCAGGCTCATAAATTAGGGACAATTATTCTTTTGTGATTGAAAAGAATAGTCCAGATAGCCCATGGCTAATTTTTTAATTTCTGAGGGCAGATGCTCTTCTAGATCTCAAAGATGTGAGTGGAACAATGGCCCAGATGACTCGGTTTATATCATGATACTGTTTTTATGCAGGTTCATATCAAATGATATGATTGTTGTGGAGACTATATGTCTCTGGACAATATATGTGTGTTATTGTGGTGGATGTGTTCCATTGGTTGTGACTATGCGTCACTAATTAAGTAGTTGTGTGCTACTTTGTGTGGTTGTGTACCACTAGATAGTAGTTGTGTACTATTATGGATAGATACAATTGTGTTTCTATTGAATGGCATTGTTCTGATTGCCATGAAGACTATCAATAGTGTTGGAAATGATTATCAGCTAGATGGATAGTCAGTGTGCTAGTGGATAGACATTCTCCGGGTGGAAAATAGTCCTGGATATTTATTCTTCTAGGACGTATGTCTGGATTAGAAGAATAGTCCTTGTAGCCCATGGCGTGGCTTCCAACATATTTTGGAATATTTATTCTTCTAGGACATACGTTCGGATTAGAAGAATGATTCTTGTATCACTTTGTGGAGTGTGTGACTTATCCAACATCATGTCTGATTACTCAAATGGAGTATGACTTTGAGAGATGATACAAATGATGTTATCAAATGATATTGATGATGGTGCTCATGATTTGATCATGAGATAGCCTGTGTGGCTATGATGATGCTACCCGTTGAATGGTATGTTTGTGCTCAAGACCATTACCTTTAAAATACCTCCCTAGCTAGGAGGGAGTGTTGATATTATGGTAGTTGCGGGAGGTATTAAAAGTCCATGTGTAACCCTGACAAGAATAAAATATTATGGGAAGCAAGAAGAAACCATAAAGCATTGGACATAACCCTAGAAGACAATTCGACTAAAGAAAATAATTAATATTGAGTTTTTAGCCTCCAGAAAGAGAAGTCGGCCCAGACAACTAAGGAAGAGTAGTATAAATACAAGATGCCAGAGCTCATTTGGACACACACAACTCACAACTACAGAAATTTAGTGTGCACTGCATAAATTTAGTAAGTGCGCAAGTCTGGAGAGTAGCTGCAACTGCAACTACTGCAACTAGTATTTTCGGTTTTAGGCTTAGACTTTCTCTTGGTTATGGTTTGGACTTTCTGCTTGGTACGCTAGCTCTGGAGAGTGGTACGCTACCTTGATTGGCTTTTGGACCTAGGGTTTTCTTCCATAATTATTCTCCCTGTCAAGGTTAAGGTGTTTGGGGGTGGCTTCGGCCTATGGTTGGGTGACAATATTGCTATATTGTCTATGGTTAAACAAGCACAGCTATTATTTCTAACACCCTTCTCTTGTCGAAACTTAGCCCCTCAGTACTCTGTTTGTATCCATCTGCAGTTGACATTTTATTTTATTTTATTCTTACAATATAGAATATTTACATATTACACAGTTGGACCCACGACCATACATCATAATCACATTATACATCACTAAAACATGGATTTTACATTATGCGTTGATTAGATCATTAATTTCACAAAATATTTCAAATTACATATTATAAAATTGATTAATACTTATTCATTCATTTATCTTCGTTTTTTCTCTTTACTCTTTTTTATTTTCATATTATTAATACATCTTTATAATCATATTCTTAAAATGATGTTCAATTTATTGTTTACTATGTAGTTAACAATATACAATTTATATAAATCTGGTGGAAAATTCATTCTTTAGTCAAATATTATAGGCTACGTAAACTTTAAAATACACTTAAATGTCTATGAAATCGATTAAAAATAAATACACTTGAATGTGTATGAAAGACCATTAATTTATAATACAAATAATTTCACCCATTTCATTGCAATATTAAAAATAATAAGAATAATAATGATAATCTTCAAGAATGTGATCACAAACAATACCCTATCTATAACAATCGAACATGTAAAATTTTGATATTAAAGTTAAACAAACAATTATTGATGGATGTAGGCCTTAAGTCCTCCATATATTTTTTTTTTTCTTTATATAGGAACTAACTCTGTTTTTTCTATACTTTTAATTCTGTAAAAATGTGCATGTAACAATTGTTGTTAAAATTATCTATATTATACGTATTATTGTGTTAATTAGGATATAGGTCATTCTTCATCTCAATTTATATTAATTAGGATATAGGTCATTCTTCATCTCAATTTATAAAGAACACAAATGCACTAACCCAAATTCCAATTTTTTAGACATGTTTCCCTCTTAATCAACTTTTCGACAACGATACTCATGCCTTGTTTTGAGTTCCGAGCAAAAAGTTAAAACTTTCTGAAGTTGTTATTTCCACTCAATTGTGTTTTGTTCTTACTGGTGCAATCCAACAAAAAGACCATCTTTTGCCCCATGTAGCAAAAAATCTGTGAGGAATCATAATTTTTTTATATATGGGGTGAAGATATAATTTATGATTGTGAAAACACAACAACTTTTAGATTTGAAATCGGATGCTCCAGTCAAATTCTGTATAAATATGGAATTGATGACTTTGCACTTTTACATTTTTTTCAGACTTGAATTTTTAGCCAAAAGTGACTATCTCCCAAACAGAGCAAAATTAGAAAGAACCCCCTTAAGACAAAGTTATCGAGATTGATGTATAGGTAAAATGTCGACTAAATAAAATTTTCCGGATTGTTGATTTGAGGTCCGATGTTTCTGGAAAAAGGTGTCTTGAATCCTTTACTCCTTTGATCCATCTTGCTTCTCTTCTTATCATCCCAAGCCTTTTGAAAATATGGTCTTCTTTTGCTCTGTTCATAAAGACACTTGGATTTTCTTATGGCTTCTTCCAAGGTCTCGAGCTCATCAAAATGAATTTTATCACTACAAAAGAAGCTTGACCATTAAAAAATCTTTGGATTTTTATCTTCTCATCTTTTATGAAGCCAACATACCTCAGCAATTCAAGGAATCTTCTCTCATACTCATCCATTGTCATGCTTCCAAGCTTGAGTTCATTTTCTTGTCATAATATTGCTTTGGCGAGTATTTCTTTTGAAAATACTTTTTGAACTCTCTTCACGAGATCATTTTCTCATCAATGTGCTTAACTTGCTTGAGCTAATCCTACCACATAGATGTTTTTCCTTAAAGATGGTGATTTGCAATTCTGGGTTTTACATTTGATGAATAATCATGCAATTGGAAATATTTCCTCATGCCCAACAACCAAGCTTCAACATCTTATCCCTTCCTATGCTTTCTATCAAATGATGGTGGCTTGAACTTCCTGAGCTCCCCTTGCAAAATATCTTACTCAAACCTCCCCCTTTGTCTTTTGACAGGACACACTTGGGCTGCTCTCTGACCTTGAACGTACATGTGCTTTGGTTGAGTGTCCTGGTGAATGATGATGATGTCTACTAACACTTCTTGATTGCCTAGATCCTCTATGATCATCCGTCCTATCATGAGCTCTGGATGTTTCTACTTGCCTTGCACTCGCTGCTTGTTTTGTGCCAGAATCTTTGTTGACTTGTCTCTACAACATATTGAGACTTTGTAGTAGTTCCTCTTGAGCTCTTATTACCATTTCATTCTCTGCTCTATAGCTCTGTGTTTTTTTATGAACACTTCTCATAATCTCAACCAACGCCACCGACTCTACCCTACTTTTATGTTCATTGGACTCGGTCTTTGCATTTCACATGTTGACATGTAAACCGCTGACCTCCTTCTCATGGATGTAAGAACCTTGGGCATCCTCCATATCTTTAGTCTTCATATAAAAACCAAATTTGTTTTTTCTATACTTCTAATTCTATAAAAATGTACATGTAACAATTGCTTTTAGAATTACACATATTGCAAAATATTTTGTTAATTAAGTTATAAGTTATATATCTATTCATTCATTTAATTTGGTTTTTTTCTTTATTCTTTATTTTCTCATATTTTTAATGCATCCTTATAATCATATTCTTTAAAATGATGTTCAATTTAATATTTACTATGTAATTACAAATATACCATATATAAAATTGGTGGAGAATTCATTCTTTAATTCAATATTATAGGCTACTTAAACTTTAAAACACACTTGAATGTGTATGAAATTCTAAAACTTGAATGTGAATAAAAGACCATTCATTTCTAATACAAATAATTTCACCCATTTCATTACAATAATAATAATAATAATAATAATCTATGTGATCACAAACAATACCCTATATATAACATTAAATAACAATAGAACATGTTAAAAAAAAAATAGATAACATAAGATAACAATCCAACATGTAAAATTTTAATATTAAAGTTAAACAAACAATCATAACACTCATGTGAATTTATTAATATTATATTTAAAAATTATCATTGTAAAGTTTTGATATTTTTGGTTAGAATTCAGTTATATAAATTTGAGTGAAATCACATTTTTTTTTATTTAAACTGCATTTCTAAATGTACAAAATGGATTTAGGAGATGCTGAAAATCCCTTGAAGCACTTGAATTATGCAGGCTTAATCACTCAAATATACAGATTCAACAATTTCTCACCAAATTTCAGAAAAAAATGAACTGATAATATCCCCAGAAAAAAACTAAAACCAAAATATAAAATATTATATATATAGAGATACAGGGCGACAAAACAAACACTCACCTAACACATATATCTCTAAGAAATTTTAAACTACACAAACAAATATGCACTCAGAAATTACATAACCAAACCATGCACTTAAGTTTTTATAGCTAGCAATACTATGCTACTCAACCTTACCATATCGCTATTAAATGCATCTCTCTTTTGAATTTTCATAACAAAAGATGCTTACCATCCAAAAGCCTCTCCATTTCATGGAATTTCTCCATTACAAACTGTCAATAGTTATATAAAATGTCAATGCTGGTCATACACTTGAACAAAATAAGAATAAGTCACGGAGTCTCTCCATTTCCTGGAATTTCTCCATTACAAACTGTCAATAGTTATATTAAATGTCAATGCTGGTCATACACTTAAGCAAAATAAGAATAAGTCACAGAGTGGGCATATGTTGTCAAAATCAATTCATAACTTTACACGGACCTACAACAAGCATAGCTCCTGTTCATCACTTTACACAGACCTACAACAAGCATAGCTCCTGTTCATCACTTTACACAGATTACAACAAGCTGCTTCCAAAGCACCAAATACCCAAACTCTGATTAATACAACAGATTAGAAATCTATAAAGAATTTAGTTTTAACCCTCTCCAATAAGGTGTGGGATGTTATATGCACAAGCCATTACAACTGTTGATAGTTCATGGCGTTGAGTTAGTTACTCAACGCCATGATTCGTGTGAAATGGATGTTATTGTTAAGATGCTATGCTGAAAGAGCTCACATTCTTTGGTGTTGCAACCACAAGTGGAGCTTCTGGAGAATTTGTAATAGCAAATTTGTCATGCATAAATTTGCTATCCACAATGGATTGGTCTTTTAGAACAATCTTGTAGCAATAGCAGCTTTTTAGTCCCTCCCGGCCCTTGTAACACACATGATCGCTGGATTTTACTTGCCGGAAATTCCAGATGACAGAAAATTTCCCAACAGTGGCAACGAGATGGCGCTCCTGCCTTCCACTCTCAGTAACCTGCAGTGATGAAGAGAAATAGATATTAGATTTTGTACACTTGAAGAGCTAACAGAGATTATATTGAGGGGAAATGGTCTTGCTACATGTGAATTTGAAATTATTTGTTGTGTAATGGTTAAAAATATGTGTTTCCTCATCGAAGGTAACATATTCAAATCTAGAGGGCAACTTTCCATTACCTATAGGCTCGAAGCCATTACAACATACTCATTATGAGCTTAACCCGGGTGGGAGGATAACAATCATTCAAACTAAACCTAAATTATTGAAGAAATTTCAAAGTTTACTAAGTATTTTCAAAGTTTACTAAGTATATGGCCAAAATTTTCTGTGTATTTGTAAGTTCATGTTAGAAATTTAATTTTTGGAGAATCAAGACCCGTTACAAATTAATGGAACAAATTAATGGAACAGTTCAGGAAATTCATTTTTCTTGAAAGAATGGTCATGAGCCATGTGGCAACAAACTAAGAAGGATTTTCAAATAAAAGATGATTTTTGGTCTGAAAATTAAAGATGCCATTTTAAGGGCCCCATACCTAAAGTACTGAATATTCAACCAGTTAATTTGAACAAGCAACAAAACGCTGAAATTCACCATCTTGTGGCCGTTGAAGATGTCAAACTTTGGTTCAAGGTGCAGAGACTATTTTATTTTAGAAAAGGCTAATTGCATTTTGGCTGCATTTCCATACCATTCATGTACCAGAAATGTTATGTTACTGTACAGAAATGACAGCAAATTTGGGTATTTCAGTTCATTAAGATAAATGGATTAGTTGTACATAAAGAAGTCTTAAACACTGAGAGAAATTTTACTGTACAGAAATGACAGCAAATTTGGATATTTCAGTTCATTAAGATAAATGGATTAGTTGTACATAAAGAAGGTCCCCAAAATTATTAATGAAGTTCTGAGCAACTTACGTACTCTGGTTTCTATTTTTTTCATACTTTTTCATTGCACTTCAGAACAACTTCGCAGGTTTTGATTAAATTAAAGAAAATGCTTAAATGTAACCAAACACTAGTACAAAGTTCAAACCCATGTCTAATAGCTGCCCTGGCTTATAAAAATTTGTTCAATTTTACATTATACAATTGTTAGAGTGTAATGGATCGAAACAACCATTGATTTACCTTTTCATGAAATGGAAATCAATGATTTTCAATACATACTTTGAGACAAGTAGTAGTTACAGTTGGAAAAAGAATAGGACATGCAAGTCAAATAAACAACAGAAGGGAAAGACAATCACTATAAATTAAAAGACCAAAAAGCATATCAGTAACACTTACCCAAGAGAACTGGCCACCATGGAACTTATTCTTTCCAGCCAGATGTGCGTCCACTGGAGTAAGCTTAAGCAATCTCGGAGCTGGAATCTTGTACCCCATCCGCCCAGAAAATCCTGTCTTTGTTTTTCCATCTTTGTCCGTGAAGACAGTACTGATAAGAATAAGATAAGTATCAGTAGTCCCAAGAATCCACTTCCCATCATAAGTAACATCAACATGTGTGATCGGTGATCCAAGACCTGGAAACGCTGTTTTTGCCACCCTCATAGATGTTTTCCCATAAAGCCGAATCTTCCCATCACTGGATCCAATCACCACGCATCCATCCCCAGTAGTTGCAAAGCACTGGAAATTTGTACCTCTCCCAAATTGATGACCATCGGCCCAATTCAAAACCGTGCTATCAGACTGCTGAACAATACCATGCCTATCCCTCATATCCCACCTGCACAGCCTATTGTCATCAAGTCCCATGAAAGTCGACTCTGCGGCATCCAACTGTGCACCCTTGCTATCATTTGTAATATCCCGCATCGTGATGGGAGTCCCATCCTTCTCAAACTTCCATTCTGTCACAACCTGTCCAGTCTCAATATCCAGCTGGTGAACCCCTGCAGCATGAGGCTTGCCCTGCTTGGAAGGGCTCATCAACATCATATTGGTCTCTGCTCTCATGAGCAGACCCTTCTTCGGCGTAGAGTAATAAGACCCATCACCCCCCAATTCCCCCTTCCCGAACTTCACAGACATGCCCTTCCCATGGATCCCATGGCGGAAATTCTTGACTGCCTCAATGCCAGTCTCACTGACCAAAAAACTATGATCGAGGGCGCCCATTGCCAGGCTCTGTATACCACCATTAGTAGCCTCCTCGATCTCTTCCTTCAAATCCCTATCCTCCTCGTCCTCCACCCCCAAGCTCTCCTCTGCATCTTCCCAAACAGAATCATCTGCAGTCTGGGGATTAGCCCACCCCATGAAATCCTTCCCAAACACCTTAACCTTGTTTTCCTCGGTAGCCTTGAGCAAATAAGTATTCTCAAATATACAATTCTGAAACTCTGCAACAAAATCCTTGTACCCTTCACGGCTCATAAACTTCAAAGCCCAAACCCCCTGGCTTACAAAATCAACCCTCAACTGTTCATCAAAATACTTCAACTGAAGCCTATCATCTGCCCTGCCCCTCACCTTGGATCCCACCTTCAGCTCCCAACTTCTAAATCCATCCTTATTTGTCTCCACCCTCCAATCATCATCTTCTCCTTCCTCCTCCTCCTCCTCCTGCTCTTCATCTTCATCTTCTGCATTAACCCCTTCTCTGATAAACTCATAGCTAAACAATTTATCCTCGCGTTCCCATTTAGCTGTGGGGCTGTTGCCCCCGACATGTTTGTATAATCTCACCAGTTGGGTTTCGTTACTTACTAGGGCATTATCGTCCAGTGAGAGTCCCTGCAGCCGTGAGCCCAGGTTGGAGGCTGGCGAATTAGATCTGTGCTCGCTGGACTGAGAATAATCGTCTTCGTCCTCTGAATACAAGCTGTCCAAATCACCCTCTCTGCTGTGTGAAGCGCCCATTTCGAAGATCTCTGTATTGGCTGCTTAAAAAGCCTGAGATCCAAGAGAATTATCCAACAATGACAAAAGCCTGAGATTAAAGAGAATTATCCAACAATGGCAGCCACGAGATCTGGTTGATTGATTTGGCTATCTGAGCAGATATTTGCTTTGCTTTGCTTTCTATCTCCTGAGTTCAGTTCCGAACGAATACTGACTTCAACTGCACGCAATGTAATGATTTTGAGTCGGCTACAAACAAGGCCCAATCTATCGCTATGTTCTTCTAATGATGATTCGATACACGTCACGACGAAGCTATATATAAATTTAGTGAAGAAACACGAGTGAGTAAAGCGAAGTAAGACTATCGATCTCATAAACATAACAGTGATAATATAAAGGTTAAAGCATATGTATCTGTAAATGGTTTTGAGAAGTGTTTTTGATTAGGTAAGAGTTAGTAAAGGTTTTGACAATAAGTGTTTTTGATGAGTAAAGAATTTGTTTTTCTTCAATTTAAAAAAGAAACGTGTTAATAGTTTTTTTTTTTTAATAATAGTGATGAGTCAATCAAGATAATAACAAAATTATAATAAATTTTATTACCTTTATGAAAACGTTATAATAATGCATTGAAATAGATTTAAAAATATTAATCAACTAATAATCCTAAACTAGCATACCGGTGAGGAGAAAAGAAGCACATAAGTGAAGTGATTATATTTATGGGTCAAAAGAGCATATGATTTTTGCAAAGTGTTTTTTACATTTTCAAACTTTTTTTTTTTTTATAAGATATGAGGTTTGAGGACTCTCAAGGAAAATTTAGATGTTCATAAATGATGCTTTGGTTTTTTATTTAAAATATGAAGTTTGTAATATATAAATTATAACTTTATAAAACATTTTGTAAATAAAATAATTAATAATCAAATTTAATCATTGCTCCATCTTTTACACAACTTTGTTAGATTAACAAACTCAATGGGAGTGTAATTTGACTCAGTGAACACAAAGGAACCAATGGGACTTTACTGTTCATAGCTTCATCTTTTACACAACTTTGTTAGATTAACAAACTCAATGGGGTTTTACCGCTCACGGCTCCATCGTTTATATAGCATTGTTAGATTAACAAACTCAACATTTGACTCCAATCTGACTCCATGAACACAACGAAAACAATGGGGTTTTAATGTTGATGCTCCATCTTTGATACAACTTTGTTGGATAATTTTGAGAAGATAATTTGAACCTGCCATAAATGTACAACTATGAATGAAATTGTAACTATGAATGAAATTGTAAATGGATAAAGTTGTTGATGCAAACCTCCGGGGCATGTGAGTGCATCATGAATATGAAATTATAAAGGAAAAAAAAACAAGTGTATGTGTTGAAAGCAAGCAAATTAGTTGATTTTAATCTCACACTTGTTGTTTTCATCCACTAAAACCACCATTTTTTTTTTTTTTTTTACATTAAAACCCGTATATTGCATATTGATATTGCCATTACAAAATATTAGAACCAGATTTTCCGTTTTGATACAGCTCAGCAAGAGCCACAGAGATCCAGATCAAAAACCAGACATGAGTTAACAGAACATCCAAACACCAAGACCAAGGACAGTTACCAGCATAAAGCTCTACCACCAACAGGATTATTACATAACCAAAACATAAGACCACGAGACAAAACTACACCCTAACCCATCATCAACATCATCATGCTTATCTCCTCCAGCTACCGCCCTCAGAACCACCTCCACCATAGCGAGAACCGCCACCGCCACCATAACCACCACCGCCGCCGCCATAGCCGCCACCACCACCGCCATAACCACGGTCACCACGGTCACGGCTACCACCGTAACCACCGCCACCGCCGCCTCCACGGTAACCACGCGAACCACCGCCGCCGCCACCACCGCCGTAAGGACTGAAAGCCTCCTGCAGGCTTCTATCATCGGTGGACCATGCAAGGCCTCCAACGAAGCATCGGAACTCAACATCTGCTGAAGCCATCTTCTCTGACTGACGTATAAGAAAACTTGACAGAAAAAGAGAGAGCAAGAAACCACTAACACAGGACCAGAACCGGAAACGAACAGAAACAAAGAGAACTAGGGACAGACCGCCCCCATACACAAGTTATCCACTAAAACCACCATTAATATTATGAGTAACTCCATAATTGTTTTCATCCATTAAAATCACCATTTATATTATGAATAACTTCATAATTGTTTTCATCCACTAAAACCACCATAAATATTATGAGTAACTCCATAACTCTAAAACACACCCACAAAACAACCTCAAAAAAGTCCTCTACTTCTAACCAACTTTTAATCAAACTAACCTTAGACTGCTAAACAACCAATCATATTATTATATATAACAAGATTTGTCATCTCACGAAAAACGAAAATAGTTTATGATTTTCGACAAAAAAGTACTTCTAAACCAGCTGAAAAAAACAAGTGGTTTTCTCTTGAAGCACCAAGTAATTTTAATTGACAAACTTTAAATATAAGAGAGGTTTGCCATAATTCATTGTCATAAAATGTAATCTATCTTATACTTAAAATATTAAGCTTTCATCATTATCCACTATAAGTGGAGAAAAGCATTAAAATTTCACTTACATTCATAACAAATCTATCTAATAATTAAATCTAAATCCAACATTCAACGTCCTTCAATATAATAATAATGAGAAAAGTGTTTTTTCACGAAACAAGATACAAAGAATCATCTAAATCTGGAATATTTTAAATTGTAAATATCTTAAAAATATATATGTATATTTATAACAAATCTATTTAAAATATAAAATTGAAATTTATAACAAATCTATTTAACATAATAAATTTATTTAACT
>SNQJ01S0013090.1:149527-182656 GCA_010110895.2 Picea sitchensis | reverse complement strand
TGCTCATTATTGGATAATAATTCTACATTGATATAACATTTGAAGAAAAATGATTATAATTATTTTATTACCGATTCACCCCCCCTCTCAGTAATCCAACAGAATGTTTCCTTTAACATTTTATGCTAGCTAGAATACATTCTCTAGAACATTACTATGTGTGATTTTTGCTTTATTGTTGCGTGCTTCGAGAGAACAGGCCTTCCACACTGCATTTTTTCTTAAATGTTTTCACAGGGCTACGCCCTTCGACAGTCCTGATAGTCTTAAGTGTTTACCTAAGTGGTCTGATAGTCTTAAATGTTTATTGTACAGATGTGTTGCAATACAATTTCGTTCCATTTTTTTGATGGTCGACATCACTGCTTCAATGGTCGATGCTTATTCTCTGGTTCGTTCCATGATTCTTTTTCTTGTTTGATTCAACTTTGCAAAGTTGAGGTCCTGTAGTTGCAGTTGGACCTCTTCGTGGTTTTTCACTGGTTTTTGTTCTTCAACTTTGCAAGTTGTTGGACCTGTTGTTGCAGTTTCCAGTTTTTGGGGCTGAGCTCTTGTCATCCTTCGTTCATGGGTAAGTTTCCCTGTTGTTGTTATTTTTCAATGGTGGGAGTCTCTGCCTCCAAATTCTGTTGCAGACCATCTTTGTCTGTGCTCTTAATTTTTGTTCCTGGAAACCACGTGTCTTCATATGTCGACTGTCACGTCCATAGCTATTTCAAAAATTGCAATGCAGAGGGGTTTTTGAAAAGTAGTTTGGAGCTATCAGAAGAGGGAACCATCCGTCGGGGTTTAGACGTAGGGAATGCTTTTATTCTGTGGGTCGGAAAACTGCGTCCACCTGTTGTCTTTTTGCTGAGTAAATTTATGGTGTTATTTATTTGCGTTATTTCTTCTGTTTGGTTCACTTTCCAGTGTGGGTTTGTTTTCTTATCATCTGCTATGGGGACTAGGGGGGATTGAAGTTGACAAGAAGAAGGTTTAAATATACATATGGGGATTGGTACCTAGTTCCGCGCTTGTAGTTTTCCTATTTTGCTTTCCTTTTTTTTTGTTGCTACTTTTATTTATTTTTCCCCCTTTTCTTTGTTTTCATGCAAACTGAAAGTATCTAACAAACAACTTCAAAATCACAGTTCAAAATATGAAAGAAGTAATAGATGTTGATTCGTATGAAATAGATAAACAAACCATTATACATGACAACATTGACGCGGTTTTGCATAGAAATGGCCTTTTTAGATTGGATGCATTCTCTTATATTGTAGGGGATTGCCTTTTCGATACATTCCTGATTCTACTGCATTTCCGCTATTCATCGACCGAGCTGCACAATGGATTGATAGATTATTTCTTGGGTTGTTTAAAAAATGGCGACGTTGAGGCATTGGAGTCTTATGAATACGAACTGGAATCTGATTTTCTTCGACAGTTGCATGGAATACATGATGTCGCTACGTATTTTTCAAAGATGCAATTGTTTGCATCTCCAGTTCTGCCTGCACATGAGAGGGGACTTTGGGGAGATACATTTTGTATACAATGGTTGTCTAACTGGCTCAATATATTAGTTGGAATATGGTCATTGACAAGAAAACCAAGATATCTACTATTCAACAAAATTGCATCTGACAATCCATATTGCATCTTGTTCCATGATGCTAATGTTGTCAGTGGTCATTATGAACCACTACTGTACAAAAAAATGTCCATATGCATTGTTGAAGGAGCTCATATTTACTTGTCCTTCATTTGCAAAGACCTTGAATCACAGTGGAAACAGATTATGCATCACATAGATTGCCATGGTTTACAGCTGGCAACAAATGTTGTGTCTAGTTGTGGAGATAGTCTGTTCAATGCAATTTGTTGTTTGGTAGTAGCAGAGTTCGATGTGTAGTCATTACGGATTTACACTGTACAATCCTTTTGCAATGCAATTATAGGCGACAACCAACAAGATTATAGGTGCTTGCATCAACACCTTTGGCCATATCTCCTAGAAAATATGCCGACAGTTGGAAGTTGGCAGGAATACCTTGTAAACATGGTGTTGCCATATGAAAAAGGGAATGCAGAGGGTTTCATATTCTGTTTTCAATGGTTTTCTATCATATTCAGAGTAAATATCCAGGTCTGGTTGGCCTTGCCATATGACACTGTCCATTCCTGGTCTACTGATTCAAATTATGATCGAACAATTGACATCCTCTCATTGAAAACATATACAACACATATCCATTATCAACCTTTACTTGGACATATCGGTGGTTCAGGGTTGAATTTCCATGCCACCCAAACTGCATCGAATTTGCATACATGTGGCATGCTTTTTAGTGAGAATGAAACTCCTCCCAGTTGCGATATGGCCATACAAGGCTTGAACAAAAAATCCATGCGTGAAATTCATCACAGTTGTGATGAGGCCATACAGGGATTAAACAAAAAACATAGAGTAAGTTATCACAACTTGAAAAAAGTTATGCGTAGAATTCTCCCCAGTTGTGATGAGGCCATGCTGGCCTTAAACAAAAAATGTAGACTAGGTTATCAGAACCTGAGTCAGAGTGAAATTCATCCCAGTTGCCATCAGCTCATCGTGCCCTTGCAAAAGAAACATGGAGTAAGTTACCACAACTTGAAAAAGGTCATGCGCTAGAGAAAAAAATACATTGCTACGCTTCCTTTTAGAGAGAAACTCACATATCACAATCTAAAGAAATTTGTTCATGCACAACACAATAGAAACAGGTACGGTCACATATCCCATAATGGTCATCCAACTGTGACATTTTGTGGGCTAGAAGCAACACCATGCACTAATACCAATGAAAGCTAGGAAACAATTTCTACCCATACTTCCCTGCGAAAGAAAAATGCAGGACATACCTACATGAAACAAATTAAAGACACTCCTTCCATTGCATGTGAAATTTGTGAACAATTGAATTTCTCAAAAAAAAGTAAGTCTTTCACGCCTGATTTGCAAGCATAATACCTTCGCTTGACAATGCACGATAAACCATTTTCCAGTGGAAAAAATTTGTCTTCCATGTAAACGGTCGCTTGAAAATGGAAAACTGCCACAGTTTGCAACCCTTGACCAAATAAGATGTAATACACCACTGCCAGATGTAAGTGCACTTACAAAACTTGAGGAGAGACTTGTGTCTCTGTGAATTGCATTTTCTCAAATCAGGCCTTGGGGCTATAAATGACCCCATATGGGCTTAACAAGATTAATTATTAATGTGCATGTTCAACTAGATGTTGTGAAAAAATCCTTGCCACAATTCATTAGCGATACAATGACAATTGTTGTGGCTCTGAAAAGACGCTTGCGATACAAAAATTCCTATCAGACAGGAAAAGTGTGCGTGAATGCTGTTATGAAATCATTATAGGAATTATGTTCCAGGGCCCTGTACAAAGCACAAAACATTTGTATAAATGAGAATTGAAGCAGTGTTCTTGCAGAAGAGGATGACAACTCTGCAGACACTCTTGAAAATCCTAGTGATTTTTTTACAAGTGATGAATCGGAGAATGAAACACCCGTTGAGACATTGGTGCATGGATTCACTGATTCACAGTGCATTTGTGACTTGCAAGACAAGATTGTCGAAATTGCACCTGTTGAGAGGCAGCGTCCACTTGGAATATTCAAGGAAAAATTTGCTGAGGAAATGAACTTTCCAACACTCTTATATGGAGATCCATGTGCCACTGATATTACAGAATGATTCAGTTATCATAAAATAGTCTGATGGGAGCTGCTACATTCAAGCGGTTACTTCTCCTGTCACATAACAAATTTGTTTTTCAAAACAATGTGCATAATAATAGAGCAAGTTCTCTCCTGCATGTGGGTCTGAATAAGAAAAGGCTAGTTACAAGGAAGAAAGTTGTTGGCCAAGGATGTGAAGTACAAAGTAAACCTAGAAAAAATTCTGAAATCTGATATTGGATACATAGATTTCAAAAACATTCGCACCTCTCCTAACTATTTGCAACAAAACAAAAAAAATATTTTTGCAATGATCCGACAATTGGGCCCGCCAACATTTTTCATCACATTTACAAGTGTAGAGCATTGTTGGGATCCATTGGTAGCTGTTGTATATGACCTGCATAGGAACAAGAAACGTAAAAAAGAAATCGATACATTGGAAAATAATGACATTGACTACCTCATAAGAAAAGACCCAGTGACATGTACTCGCTACTATAGACATAGAATAAATGCTTTGAGACAATTTATATGCCATGATGAAACGTTTTTTGGAAAAATATCCGACTATTTTTTTGTGATTGAATTCCAGAATAGGGGAAATGAACATGACCACGCAGTGTTGTGGATAGAGGGTGCACTAGTCTATGGAGCTGATAACAATTCAAAGATCGAACAATTTGTGGATAAATACATAAAATGCAACACATATCATTTGGATCCAGAACTTGCCAAAGTCCATAGACATTACCATACAAGAAGTTGTAGAAAATGAAAAAACTCGCATTGCAGATACAACTTTCCCCTGCCGCCAATGAGATCTACAAGAATCATAGAGCCACTTAGTTTAGAGGACAATGTTGTTTTTGAGAAATCTAAATCCTTGTTCGCATTTCTAGAAAAAAGAGAATTTGACGAGCTGATGAGCTTCGATGCCTTCTTGACATAGCTAAATCTATCAGAAGATGAGTACATCCAAGCCATACAATGTACGCTTAGGCAACCACCAATTTTTCTTAAACGAAAACTTTCCCATATTTGGAACAACTATTTCTCCAAGGACATATTCGTTATGTGGAAAGTAAATACAGATGTGTAGTAAGTGCTCAATGCATATGTTGCAACATCATATTATACCTCGTATATGACAAAGGTTGACAAATCTATGACAAGTGCATTCAGAAGAATACGCAAAGAACATGAAAGAAGTCATATTGATGCCATACAAATGATACGCACACTTGGAAATATGTTGCTTAATCTTCAACAAATGTATGCTCAACAAGCAGTTCACATTGCACATTCCTTGCCCCTCACTTGTAGTTCAAGAAAATGTGTCTTCATAAACACATCTCCACTTGAAAAACACACATTTGTGCTTAAACCACCAGTTTTGCTAGAACAAGATCTTGACAATTCAGAAGACGTGCTATGTCGCTCTATTGTTGATTATTACCTCCAACATCCATCTCCTATTAGGCATATCTGCTTAGCAGAATTCGTATCACATTACAAAAAAAATGGTGTACCCATATCAAAAAGAAAAAAACCCTCCGTGATACGGTTTGTCAAATACAATAAACATTGTGACTATGAAAACTTTTGTAGAGAAAAATTGTTGTTGTATGTTCCGTTCGATAAAAACGAAGAGACATTAAAACATAACTTCTCTACATGGGAGATTGCATATGTTGCCTCTGAGACTATAGTGCACATCAATGAAGCTAGATTTACCTACAATGTTAATCCAACATGGGGTGATCTAGAAATTGTAGTTAATGACCTAGAAAACCCTAACGATCTTGATGAGACATTCACAAACCGAAAAACAACCAGAACTCCTTCCGATTCCTATGACTTACAAGCGTGTTTGCCTCGTCCTCCAACAGGTGGAAGTGAAAAACGTATCAATATTGGTTTTCAAGTCACAAAACATCCTTTCCTAATTGAAAATAATGAATACCACAGAATAAGACGTCTGTTGAATCACGAACAACAAACAATTCTAAAGGACATTGCTCTTTAAAAATGCTTGAACATGGACAATCTTGTGCACTTGTTCCTTACAAGCGGAGCAGGAACACGCAAGACATTCACAACGAAAGCACTGTTCGAAATTCTTATATGAATCTATGATTCAAACAATTCCTCTGATCCTATGAAACCAAAGGGCCTAATAGTTGCATACACAGGAAAAGCTTCATATAATGCAGGTGGAACAATAGTCCACTCTGCATTTTTAATGCCTTTTAACAAGTCACAATTTCTTCCACTTAGCAAGGAAATGTTGGATACATTGTCTAATATTTATGAGGATATCCAACTTGTCTTTATAGATGAAGCATCTTTGATTAAGAGTCGGTTCTTGTATTCCATTGACAACCGACTAAGAAGCATAAAACATGTGCACACAAAATACTTTGGAAACATTGACATGATATTTTGTGGGGATATTTACCAGGCACAACCCATCCAAGATTCTTTGATATTTGAACAACCTACCGTTAACATGGAAACAATGACCCATGACTTCTAGAGAGACAATATTAAATGCTTTGAATTGCATACTACAATGCGCCAGACATATGAAACATTCATTGCAATTCTAAATAGAATGCTCACAAACAACCAAACATATGATGACTTAACATATATCAATTCAAGGTGCTTGCGGCCTGCACCAACAGACCCAACGTTCCCTTACGTGTTCTACACAAATAAGGATGTTGCAATGCATAACAACCACATGCTATCGGTCATGCCTGGTGATGATATCATCATCAATTCAATTGACCTTTGCAGCTTGTCCTCAAATTAGAAATGTTGGTTGAAATATATGCCTGTAACTATGATTCATAGGATGGCTTGGTCAATGGTGCAGATGGAATATTGAAATTCTATACGAAAACATAAAAAATTGATGTCCTTTGGATTAAGTTCCATGAACCGCATATAGGCAAGTGACAAGCAAGCAAGTTGTCTTATCTATATAATTCAAACACTGGAAGAGATTGGACACCTATTTTGCGAATGTCAAAGCCAGTATTGACATCAACAGAGACAGGTCGACTGAAGATTCGAAAACAGTTTTTGATTAAACTTGCGTGTGCACGTACAGTCCATAGATCACAAGGACTAACACTTGATAATGTTGCATTTCAGCCTGTTGGAATTCCGATACATGGACTTGTATACACAACACTGTCTTGTGTCAGAAGCATAGACTCCTTGCATTTACTAAGTCCTCTCACAAAAGATAACTTCAAAGTGAAAAAAAAATTTGATATTGAAATGGAACGACTCAGGACCACTGCAAAATGGCAACTGCACTATGATTACAAATTCGTACAAACAAATTCATCTGTATCAATTCTCTCGCTTAACAGGCGCAGCTTAAATGTACACATGGATGATATACTCAATGACTATGATACAATGCAATCCGATATTCTGTGTTTGCATGAAACACACATGGCATTATGCATGCAGAACAAACAATTCCCAAATCACAATTGCATATCAAGTTACATTACACATGGGGTGATGATATTGGTGAAAAAACATGTACCAATTTTGGACCATATACATATCAAAGAAAATAATGTTGAGGTGGTGCTTGCAATTTTTTTTTCCATGAAACAGAAGTTGCAATATTGAATCTGTATGCTGCTCCCCATGCAACATTCTCCAACATAGTAGATGTTATTTCCAATGCATTGGGCCATTTCCCTCTGAACGGACCCATTGTACTTGTAGGACACTTCAATATTGACATGCTACAAAATAATGGCAGAACAAAAGAATTGGAAAACTACATGTGAAAATACAGTCTCCGCTTTCTTTTGAACAACACAAGCCATCTGCAAAACACACTTATTGATCATGTCTGGTCGAATGTGCCCATTCCTCAATACAATATGTTTATCTTAGATACATATTGGTCTGATCACGATACAATTGGTATTGCACTTGAATTATGAGATATACATCAAACATATTACAAAGTCATATTTCTATGTTTCAAAGCATATCTGTATAGCTTGTTGCTAATAAATAAATAAATAAATAAATTTATCCAGCTTCTTGGTTTTCCCTGATTTCTACACATACTACTCTGGTCACCATATAGTTGGTGTTGTACTTCAATTATAAAATATACATTATGAAGAAAGAAAAAAGGTACATCCTTCTAAAAATTATTTGTTACTCTATTCATCTTATTCTATTTTTTTTTTAGTATATGTACATAGTACTTGCGTTTTTATTTACATGTTAACTTATGTTCACATCCCTTTTGTTTTGTACTTTTGTTCATAGAAACAAATAGGAAAACTAGACACCGCAAAGAACTCCTAACCAAAGATGTAGAGGAATCCATGCAAAGGTGAGTTTTTTTCTATCCGTGTTCCATACTAAACAGTTTTTCGTTTGCTCTGTCTGTATTTGTCGAACTTGTTTGCAACTGTGTTTATTTTATTTATTTATTTTGTGCCTAGAGTCCGCCAGCCCGCAGGTCCGCCATCCAACATAAGTGCAATGTTGAGCCAGCCATCCCGCAAGTCCACTTGTCAAATTGTATATCGTGCAAATATGGGTGCTATTTGTAGGACACAGAACATTAGAGGTCCAATTTACAGCCTGCGAGCCCGCGAGCCCACAAGTCCATGATCCAAATAAGTGGCTAAGTATGGAATAAGGGATCTGTGCATATTTGGTATGTATTGCTCGGTTTTGGGAGCCCGTCAGCCCTGGAGTCCGTGTGTCAATTTGTGTATCATGGAAATCACTAGAAGTACAATGTTGAGCCGGCCAGCCCATAAGTCTGCTTGTCAATTTGTATATCGCGGAGTTGTGGATGCTATTTGTAAGGCACGGAACAATAGAAGCCTGTTTTTTAGCCTAAGAACCCGCGATCCAAAAAGTRTACATGCTCTATAAAATATCAACCACCCCGCAAGTCCGCTTGTCAATTTGTATATCGCGGAACTTTGGGTGCTATTTGTAGGACACATAACAATAGAGGCCTATTGTTTTAGCCTGCCAGCCCGAGAACCCATGATCCAGAAAGTGGCCAATTATGGAATGCAGTATCTGTACATGCTCTATAAAATCTCATGTCCATACTTTATAAAGGTACATAATTAGTTTTGCCTTGTTTCTGCACATACTGGTCTGGTCACCACACAGTTGGTGTTGCACATGAATTATGAAATATGCACTATGAGTCCGACCGAGCCCTTTCATTTCCTTAGCCAATTTTATGCCCACGGGTTCCCCACTACGCATTATCAAACTCTCATTCCCCATGTTTCGAGTGTACATCTTGCATCCAAAATTTGGTAATCCATGTCTATGCTCGTGGGTTCCCAAATGGCGGAGTGGAAGATTTCATGTCCATCTAATCTTGCGCATGAGACTTCGGTGATCTACAATTGGACCCAGACTGGAAGCATGTGACTCATTTGCTAATTTTCTTTAATTAAATTGTACAATATCAATATTTATTATTAATAATTTAGTACTTGAAAATAATGTTTTTAGATAATGTTAGCTATATAACATATGTGTTATGTGTTATACATGTAGACAATCACAATATTGAACCCAGTCCGCCTGTCAATTTGTATATCATAGAACTCCCAGTGCTGCGTGGAGCACATAGAAAAATAGAAGTGAAATGTTGAGCGAGCTAGCTCGAAGTCCGCCGATTAATTTGTATATCGCAGAAGTCTGGGTGCTATTTGTAGGACACAGAACAATAGAGGCCCAATTTTCAGCCCGCCATCCCGAGAACCTGCGATCCAAAAAGTGTCTAAATATGGAATGAGGGATCCGTACATGCTCTATAAAATATGATATCCATACTTTATAAAAGTACATATTTGGTATGGATTACGCATTCCTCGAAAAATTTCTAGGCTCGGAACTAGAGGATACATGTGTTCAAATTTCCACTTACTTTTATATCGCCACCTCGACCATCTGCTTGCCCATTTCAAATTGTACACATTACATGTAATATGGATTATGCATTCCTTGGAAAATTTCTAGGCCCAGAATTGGAGGATACAGGTGTTTAGATTTCCACTTACTTTTATATCGCCACCCCGACTGTCTGCTTTCCCGTTTCATATTGTACATATTACATGTAATATGTATTACATGTTACATGTAATGTGTAATACATATTCGATTTTGAGCTCGCCAGTCATGGAGTTCGTCTATCAATTTGTATATAGCGGAACTCTGAGTGTTGTTTGGAGGACACAGACCAATAGAAGTGCAATGTTGAGCCAGCTAGACCGCAAATCTGCTTCTCAATTTGTATATCGCACAACTCTATACATGCTCTATAAAATGTCATGTCCATAGTTTATAAAAGTACATATTTAGTATGTATTTTTCCTTTCTCGGAGCTCGCCAACGCTGGAGTCCGTCTCTCAACTTATATATCACAAAATCAATAGAAGTACAATGTTGAGCCAGCCAACCTACAAATCTGGTTGTAAATTTGTATATCACGGAATTCTAGGTGCTATTTGTAACACATGAAACAATAGAGGCTCGTTTTTTATCCCGCCAGCCTGAGAACCCGCGATCCAAAAAGTGTATATGCTTTATAAAATCTCAACCAACCCACAAGTCCACCTGTCAATTTGTATATCGCGAAACTCTCGGTACTATTTGTAGGAAACATAACAATAGAGGCCTATTTTTAGCCCGCCAATCTGAGAATCCGCGATCCAGAAAGTGGCCAAGTATGGAATGCGATATCCCTACATGCTCTATAAAATCTCATGCCCATACATTATAAAGGTAGATATTTAGTTTTCCTTGCTTTGTACACATATTGGTCTGGTCACAACACAGTTGGTGTTGCACATAAATTATGAAATATGCACCAGGAGTCCAACCGAGCCCTTTCATTTCCTTATCCAATTTTATTCCCGTAGGTTCCCCGCTATGTGTTATCGAACTCTTATTCCCCGTATTCCAAGTGTACATCTTGCATCCAAAACTTGCATAATCCATGTCTATGCTTGCGGGTTCCCAGATGGCAGAGTGGAAGATTTCATGTCCATCTATATCTCTACATCACGAGTCCAACTGACCGCCATTCATTTTCATAGTTAGCGAATTTTATGGCCGCAGATTCCTTTGTGGGCGCCATCCAACTCTCATGCCCCATGTGTGTGGTATACATTCTTCCGCCCGAAACTTAGCTATATAGCATATATGTTGTATGTTATACATGTAGACAATCACAATCTTGAACCCATCGGTCCTGGAGTCCGTCTGTCAATTTGTATCTCTAGGTTCTATTTGTAGGAAACAAAACAATAGAGGCCCAATTTTGAGCCATCCAGCTCGAGAACCCGTGATCGAAAAAATGGCGATCCGTAAATACTTTAAAAAGGTGCATATTTGGTTTTCCATGATTTTTACACATACTTCTCTGGTCACCACACAGTTGGTGTTGCACATGAATTATGAAATATACACCATGAGTCAGACCAAGTGCTTTCGATTCCTTAGCCAATTTTATGGCCGCGGGTTCCCGGCTACGCCTTATCGAACTCTCATTCCCCGTGTTCCGAGTGTACATCTTCCATATAAAACTTGGGAAATCCATGTCTATGGTCGGGGGTTCTCAGATGGTGGAGTGGCAGCTTTCATGTCCATCTATATCTCTACATCACGAGTCCAACCGGCCGCTATTTCTTTTCATAGTTCGCGAATTTTATGGTCACGGGTTCCTTTGTCAGCGCCATCCAGCTCTCATGCCCCATGTGTGCGGTTTACATTCTGCGCCCAAAACTTCGGTGATCTACAATTGGACCCGGACTCGAAGTTTGCGACTCATTTGATAATTTTTTTTAATTAAATTGTACAATACCAATATTTAATATTCATATTTTAGTACTTGAAAATAATGTTTTTAGATAATGTTAGATATATAACATATATGTTATATGTTATACATGTAGACAATCGCAATGTTGAGCCCGCCAGTCCTGCAGTCCATCTGTCAATTTGTATATCGCGGAACTCTGCCTGCTTTTTGTAGGACACGAAACAATAGAGGCCCAATTTTGAGCACGCCAGTCCGAGAACCCACGATCCAAAAAGTGCCTTAAGTATGTAAGTCCGCCTATCAATTTGTATATCGTGGAACTCCAAGTGTTGTTTGGAGGACACGCACYGATACAAGTGCAATGTCCAGCCAACCAATTAAATTGTGGAATATGAAAATTTGTATATCGCGGAACTCCAATCTGTAAACAATTACCATCCTGGGCCCGCCAGCCCTGCAGTTCGTCTGTCAGTTTGTATATCGCGGAACTCCGAGTGTTGTTTGGAGGACACAATATAATAGAAGTGCAATGTTCAGCCCGCAAGTCGGCTTCTGAATTTCTATATGGTGCAAGTCTGGGTACTATTTGTAAGACACAGAGCAATAGAGGCCCACTTTTGAGCCCGCTAGCTTGAGAAGCCGCGATCCAAATATTGTACATGCTTCCCTTCACTATGCTCCCTGAAAGCCTACACAAAATCACACGTTCCATACTTAGCCACTGTCCCGCAATTCCGAAAATATACAAACCCTCCGCTGAACTGCACCATCATTCCCTCTTACATTTTACGCGTTTTGCAGTAAAAAATTTCGACTCATGCAGTTTCAAAAATTCTGACTCATGCAATGTCTAGCTAACCAATTAAATTGTGAAATATCAAAATTTGTATATCACGAAACTCTGATCCGTAAACAATCGCCATACTGGGCCCGCCAGCCCTGCAGTTTGTATGTCAGTTTGTATATCGCAGAACTCTTAGTGTTGTTTGGAGGACACAGAACAATAGAAGTGCAATGTTCAACCCACAAGTCTGCTTCTCAATTTCTATATCGCGCAAGTCTGGGTACTATTTGTAAGACACAGAGCAATAGAGGCCCACTTTTGAGCCCGCCAGCCCGAGAACCCGCAATCCAAAGACTGTACATGCTTCCCTTCGCTATGCTCCATGAAAGCCTACACAAAATCACACTTTCCATACTTAGCCACTTTCCCGCAATTCCGCAAATATACAAACCCTCCACTGAATTGCACCATCATGCCCTCTTACGTTTTACGCATTTTGCAGTAAAAAATTCTGACTTGTGTAGTTTCACCATTGGACACTTGCATGTCCTCACTATCACATGTAAACTTATTTTGAAGCCCGTCCGACCGCTTTTCAGACTTGGCCATTCCTTCCTTGCTTTCTCTTCCCCGTCTCCGTCACCTTCGCACGTGTCCATAATAAAATATAATGTTTATATATATATATATATATATGTCTTGTTTCTAAATCTTTAATGCTAACAGGTCATCATGCATGCACCATCTAAATTGTCATTGATGGGCGCAAGGCTCGAGAAGTTCTGCCATTAATGCGCACTAAACCAATATTTGTGGAGGCTTTTGTTATCCCTTCCCAATGTTAATTTCAAATACCATGGAATGTCATTCGCACACTGTCGGCTTGGTTCCTTCATGAAATCTCCAATCCTTAAATGTTCTTCGTCGTAACCGCCACCTTCGCACTTCTAAGTATGCAATAATTAAGATTTACTTCTAACATATCACCATACAACACACATAGAGATTGTCATTAATGAGAGAAGAGCTCGAGGAGATTTTCCATTCGCACGCATTGAACCAACGTTTCCGGGGGGTTATATTGTCCCCTCCATTTGTTAAATGTTTTCATAAACTACTGGCAACAACTCCACAACAGTTCTATAAAGATACAGTGAACATCTTCGGGCCTAAGGACCAAAAATTAATAGTTCATCCTAAAATTGATTGTTCTCACAAGCTTCCCGTGCAGAAGAAGGGAAAAAGAATTGTAGGGGAGGCGGAGTAGCCCAAAATTTAGAGTGAAAACATGGATCTTGACGCTGGTCTGGATAGCATATTCTGCAACCTTGATCATCCCAGAGACGCGATTCACCATGGTTACCCAATGGACATAGTTGATACCAATTTTTTTTACGAAGATGAATCCTTCGTATTCCAGAGTGTTGTTTTTGAAAGCGAATCAAAAAAATTAATTATTGAAAAAAGAGATGTAAAAAATAAGAAAAGAAAACATCATTCAGAACTTGACCTTGCCAATATGCAGGCATCCAAAATCTCTCAACTTCACATGGAAACCCAAGATGATATTCATGATTTCGTTGGAGTCATTGAGGTCGAGAATGCCAGACTAAAGGACTGGATCAAGGAATTAGAGGAAGCTTTGTTTCCTATGCCATTGCTTGGAAGTCCTTTGGAAATATCCATGCCTGTGACTCCCTGCACCCCTGCATCAAATCTAAAAGGCTCCTCCAACTTCCTCGCATCGTGTAGAGGATATGTGGAGAAAAATATCAACAAAAGAATGGAACTGATTACTAGGGCCTGGGAAACATCACAAACTATGGATTCCCTGGGAAGCAGGGCACATAACTTTCTCCAACTTCTGCAAACGGATTTAAAAAATGAAGAAACTTTGTATTTTCACACAATCATCCCTTTTTCCTTTCATGTCAACAACATTCTAGACACGACAAGAAGACAACATGATCTCCCATCCAAAAAATCACTGACTCAATTAGAAGCATGCTAGAAAGAAAAGGTGAAGAACCTATATCTCATCGTCCAATCATGTCAGCAAGCAATATAAAAAAAAGAAACATTATTCACAAAGCTCACCGAAAAAGACTTAGCCGGAAGGACCAACGACTTCCAGGACCCTAGCTTAATCGTCAACTTGTTGGCGTTAACCAAGCAAGCTTTTGATAAACAAGTTGATAAATTTAAGGCCTTGTCTTTAGAATTTTTTTACAGGATTCTTGAATATCATGAAGAACACGTGGACAACTGGCTAGTCCGCTATTCGGTACAAAATGGAGACATTCATCAGGCTCTGTCTAATCGTTCTATTGATCTAAGAGAATTAGAAAATGAACTTTGTAGCATTAAAATTTGGAATGACATCAACATCACCCCCTTGAGAAGCTATATTGAAGAGAACTTGAAGTGGGTCACCGACGAAATCCAACAGGAAAATGCATTAGCAAGCAAATAACAAAATTACTTATATGGAACATCGCTATAAATCCTTTGTTTATCAATCCATTTATTCAAGTGGGTCGACGACAAAAACCAATAGGAAAAGGCATCAACAAGCAAATACCAAAAATGCTTATATGTACCATGCATGTAAGTGTATACTGATAGTCCTTTCTTTGTCAATCCAATTATTCCACCTTTTCTGAATAAAAATCTATAGCCAAAGACTGATATCTTCCCATTTCTACTTTTCAAGTATTACACTCTACCGTGTCCCACTTCTTCTTTCCACAGTCCTATTTCTTGTACATATTTCTCTTATGGTCCGTGGGAGTCCCAATCCCAGTCTATATGAAAAACCCATTTAAATTTCCAGGAATATGTAACAAACTATTCTTTTTTTCATATACTCCAAATAAAAATATTATTTTCTCTACTTATATATTTATGTGCTCCTAGATTTTTATTTTCAGCTATGTCGAATGTGAAGACATTTTGCTTATTTTATTTCAATTCTTTTTTTTCTGATGCATATTTTTTCCTGCTTGGTCATTTTTAAAATTAAATATGAGATAAATCAGTCACTCAAATTTGAGATATCATATTTCACACACACACACACACACACACACACACACACACATGTTTCTTTAAATTTCCAGGAATATGTAACACGCTTTATTATTATTTTTTATATAAATTTCATAAAATTGTGTTCACTACTTTTTCTCTACTCACACATATAGAGAGTATGTCATTTCTTGCATCTTTACCACCTGTCCTTCATACTGCTTTCCACAGATGCACTTAAAATTCAATTAGTTCGCAAGTCCTCTTGTCAATTTGTATATCGCGAAACTCTCGGTGCTCTTTGTAGGTCACGGAACAACAGAGGCCCAATTTTTAGCCCGCCAGCCTGAGAACCTGCGATCCAAAAATCGACTAAGTATGGAATGAGGGCTATGTGCATGCTCTATAAAATCTCATCCCCATACTTTATAAAAGTACATATTTCATATGTATAAAAGTAAATATCTACTTTATAAAATTACATATTTGGTATGTATAATTTATGTTGTCCAGGAACCTATAATTTGATAAATTTCAATTTCTTGTGTCCAGGAGCCCTTGTTTTAAAGAAAACTAATTCGGGAATGCTAATTTTTTTTTTCTTTTGTCCACGAATCTTTGTAACAGACGTTACTACTATTTTTTTGTGTTTTTGTCCACAAACGTATGTAAAACGTATGTAAAGAAAACTAATTCGGGAATGCTAAATTTTTTGGACACGAGGCCCTTAAAATTCAAATAGTCCACAAGTCTGATTGTCAATTTGTATATCGCGGGACTCTGGGTGCTATTTGTAGGGCATGGAACAACATAAGCTCAATTTTCAGCCCGCCAGCCCGAGAACCCGCGATCCAAAACTAGCTAAGTATGGAATGAGGGCTTCGTGCATGCTCTATAAAATATCATCCCCATACTTTATAAAAACACATATTTTGTATGTATAAAAGTAAATATCTACTTTATAAAATTACATATTTGGTATGTATAATGTATGCTATCCAGGAACCTATAATTTGATAAATTTCAATTTCTTTTGTGTCCAGGAGCCCTTGTTTTGAAGAAAATTAATTTGGGAATGCTATTTTTTTTTTGTTTTTGTACACGAACCTATGTAACATACATTACTACTATTTTTTTGTGGTTTTGTCCACGAACGTATGTAAAGAAAACTACTTCGGTAATGCTAAATTTTTTGTGTCCAAGAACCTTTTAAATGTCAATAATTTTTTATCAATTTCGAGAAAAACTAATTCGGGAATACTATATTCTGCATGGAAACCACATGTACTTCAACTTCCTACCCACGTGTCTGTACTTGGTCGCATTTATTCCCATTCCAACCTGGCAGGGACTACACTGCCATGCAACACTTGTTATATCTTAACATATACAACATTGTACACGTGTTTGGATAAAAATTGTGTATGACTTTTTGAAACGTTCAACTTTTCTAGTGCACACTCCAAGACAAATGAAGCTAAGATGTTAGAAAAGAGTGTTGTGGTATTTATTGAAAATTGTCATTCTAAAAAATTGCAAAATCTTATTAGGTATATTGAAAGTTGTCATTCTAAAAATTTACAAAATGTTATTAACCATTGTATTAAGATAAATACTATACACTTTATAATAGAGTAATTAATGTTGTATATGAGTATGTAGGTTTCCACAGTTAGTCATAATGTAGACAAAGTTTTTGGATAAAAATTGTGTATGAGTCCAATGACATAATTAATACAGATAATATGACATAATTTTTTTTAACAGAAACATATATTTTTGAATTAGAAAGTGCCTGAAATTCTCCAAGAAAAGACCAAAAATACAACAATATACAAAGAACGTATCAAAAAACTTGATGTTTCTAACCCTATTATTACCTGTAAGTTATGTTCTAAGCTAATACTAATTATACAAAAATGTCACAGGAATATGGCAACGAAAGAGTAGAGTAGGTACAAAACTTTGCTAACCATGCTAACTAATTCAGATGTAAGCTTGTATCCACCTGGTTCTGATGTTGAACCTCAATTTCCTGGCCTTCATTTTGGTCTGGAGTTGTTGCTTGTCCCTCTACTAGATCTTGAGGCACAATTGGGCACTGGTGTGGGCGAAATGCCTCATTTGAGGCTCTGGAATCTGCAAAAATAGAGAGTCGAATTAGCTCTTGAGCGCCATGCAGATGTTGATGTTGAAACTGATGGATAAAATGGATGAGGGAAGAGTTTGTGTTGACCACTCTCATTATGAGAGCCATTTCTTCATTTTTTCGTTGTTCCCGTGCCTGTAGTTGTTGTGCTTGTTGCTCGACCTGCAACTTAAGATAAGAAATTTCCTCATGTTGTATCTTCATTAAATCCTGGAGTCTGCCTATGGAACACTCTGAACATTGACAATTTCCCTTGTCGCGTCGCCACATAATTCTATTGGGGTGGGGATAAACTGTGAACCAAATGCACCAAGGTAAGAGCCAACAATAGCCAACAGATCCTCCACCTTTGAAATTCAAACACTCTCCTTTCACAGAAACAGGGAAAGTTGAAGGCAGAAGGTCGCGAAGATTGGAAGCCCATGGCATGGTGGTAATGAAGTGCAAGGCACGCGAGTGGCTGACGAGAGGTGAGGTTAGGGAAAGGTACCATCGAAATCTCCAGGTCACGCAAGGAGGGGTGCAGGAAGGAGTTCGTGGTACAAAGTACCAGATCTAATGCGAGGGAGAGATTGAAGTGTTCATGCGAATATGCGAGGGAGAGATCCAAGTGTTCAGACGAAGCATGAGGAGGGATGTTTAAGTTGATGGACGTCGTTCATGAGGAGTGAAGACACGCAAAGGTAGGAGGGGGCATGTGTTGAAGTGTGGAGGGTGGCCGAAAAGGGAGAACGCACGTGACAAAAAGTTCGATAGAGGAGGCCTAAAAGGTGCAAATTTCTTAGGGGATAGGAGCATGGCTAAATAAGGAGTTGAGTTTTTGCTGCCCGAATGCAAGCGCTTTTTCTTCTTTAGTGAGGGTATCAACAACGATGTTTTGAGTTCGTAGCACATGATAATATGAAACTTTATCAAATTTATTTTCCAGATCTTTGATTCGAAGAAGAGTTCTGGAGATATTGGGGTGCGCAGTCTTGAGAGATTTACAGAGTTCCCCTTTAATAAAATCATAGTTTCCAACAATCGTAAGTCTTGTTGATCTATTCTCTGGAATGAGACGAAGTCCCATGAAGGCTACGAGAACCTTTGCATGGTTATTAGTGGTGTTCCTTAGTCCCCAAGCAAATTCCAAGACCTTATTTCCTTCGGAGTCGAAGACAACTCCCCTCGCACCTGCCTCCCCTGGATAATATGACATAATTAATAATGGTAATACAGGATAATTAATAAAGATAATAATTATCTCATATTATCCATATTAATTATCTCTCTTTTAAATCTATCTCATTAATTTGTCTTTGATGATGGGTGGAGCGTCCACTAGAAACTTTGGACATTTCAAAACCTCATATGCAATTTTTATCCAGAGACTTTGTCTACATTATGACTAACTATGAAAACCTACATACTCATATACAACATTAATTGCTCTATTATAAAGTGTATATTATTAGAATGTTTAATAACATTTTGTAAATTTTTAAAATGACAACTTTCAATATAGCTAATGACGCTTTGCAATTTTTTAGAATGACAATTTCAATTCATTAATGTGTCACATTGTAAGAGATCATATCAATGGGTATTGTCTAAACATTCGACTTTTTGAACATTTTCAACGGAATCTAACGAAACATCACCATTTTCTATTGTTAATATTTTTTGGTGTAACTACGGAAGATATTCTTGTATATTTGCTTTAGTCAAACCTTTAAAAAGTTATTATAACTAGCATACCCCAATGGGAATGCCGAAGTGATTTGAGGGAAGTTTTCATATTAATGTTGTTAATTGAAATCATAAAGATTTTATAATTAAAATGATCATATTTGAGGTTGGTTCACTATTTTGATGAAGACGTGTGACAATAACTCTCAAATTGATGAAAACATTATACTTCTTGAAAAGAGAGAGTGTAAATCTTCACACTCAAGAACTTGATATATATTCTAGGTTAAATTCTATAATTAAATGTATAATCTTTAACCTATGAATTAAACATGATAATGAAAATGTCAATGATGATGAAATTTTAAAATAATATGTTTTGGTGGAAAAAAAAATTAATAATAATATTTGAATTTGATGATGAAGAAATCAATTTGCATTATCGAATCTTATGAAAAGTAAGGAAATACTTAGTTAACTTAAAAAAATTATTTCTATATTAAAAAAACTTTAAAATAAATGTTTCTTAATTATCATATTTTTTATCAACTAAAAAAATTATAAATATTGATATATTAATACCATTAATTGATTTTCTATTCCGATGATATCTTAAAAGGTTTAGACTATTCTAAATAAATATAAAAATGTATTTTAGTTAAATATAATTTTTTTTAATTCTAAGATAAATTTGAAAATAAAGATATTCACTTTCAAGACAAATCACAAATATGACATCTCTAATTTCAAAGCAAATTTTAAACTTTAAATTAAAGATATATAATTTCATGATAAATTAGAAATCTCGAAAAGAAAAAAAATGCATTATTTAATTTCAAGACAATTTGTAAGTTTTGAAATACAAATATTTGATTCCATGACAAATTACAAATCTAAGAATGAAGATTTTAATTCTACAACAAAACAAGTTACAAAACTCTAGACAAAGATATTTAAATCAAGGACAATTTACAAATTTGAAAATAAAAATATTTGAGTCCAAGGAAAAATCTCAAAATAAAAATATTTAATTCGATGAAAAATTACAAATTTTCAAATAAAGATATTTTATTCCAAAACAAATTAAGGAAAAAATATATTTTTAAAGATATTTTATTGCTATGAATTTTCCCTTAAAAGTTTGTTAGCTTTCCTTTTCCAATATGAGCATTAGATACATGCATAGGTGAAAGTGTTACAACCACATCACTACTTACTACTTCTTGGAATTTTCTTTTCAACCTACTTTGACTTCCTACTTTGGAAAACTTAAATCATGTTCTTTTCATCCAATCTAGACGGAAAACTTAAATCATGTTCTTTTCATCCAATCTAGACTTGTAGTAACAATGCAATTTTGTAATAGGGTAAGGGTATTTTCCCAATTTTTCTCAAAACAATGTTAAGGTATCACCACAAAGTTGCTAGTTAAGGAATAACCTCAACTTTTGAGAAGATAAAAATAAGTTAGAAACTTAAAAAATGGCCCTTGAACTTTTGAGAAGATAAAATTATCCTTAATTATAAAAATCGACCCAAAACCCTAAGCATGCAACTCAAAATAGAATGTGTAAAAAGCACAATGAATGGAATTAACTTTTTGTTGTTTCCACTTTAAAATTAATCAATAGATAGAGTATTAACTATAACACTCTCCATAATAAAAATATCAACTTTTTATATAAAAATATATATATAAAATAACTTCTTCATATAATATATATTTTATCCAATTCTATATTTCTTCATAATATTCAAAATTTTAGCATTTAATTTTAATAAAAATATATGTGTCATTTTTTCTATGAAAATTCTATATTCCTTTATAATATCCAACATCTATATTCATCAATCAACATTTACTCAAGTCAAAAATAAAAAAGTTAGATGGCAGTTAGTCACTACATAGTCTTACAATCCCACACTCAAAGGCTATGTATGAATTCGATATCAAAATTATTGTTATGTAAATGCACAAAGCTCTTCAACACTTTGAAATATCAAGCATGACAATTTCGATTCCGTAATATACATTAGAATTTGTCATTATTATAGTTAATGATTTACAATTTTAAATAGAAATATGATTTGGTCTATGTGATTGTGATTATAATATTTTATATATTTCCATTTTTTTAGCAGTTATATTTATTTTTTGGCAATTATATTTCTAATTAAATAAAAATACGGTTTGGTCTATATGAATATATTATTTTATATATTTTCATTTTTTTCGGCAGTTACATTCTTTTGGCATCTATATTTGTAATTCTTAAACTATGTTCTTGAGTAATCAAAAAAACCTGGGTGGTTTGTTTCATAAGAGTGATGTTCAAGATGGTTCATTAACATTGCAATGAAAAAAATTCATTGAAATTTTCAATGATTATTACGATTAATGGTGGATGATGACTTAAAAAAATAAAATTGATTTTCAATTTTGTTTTAATATTTAACATTGATTTAAAAAAAAAAATATTGATTTTCAATTTTGTTTTAATATCTAATGATGATTTAAAAAAATAATATTGATTTTTTTATTTAGTTTATTTCCCCTTCTCATTTAAGACATAGGTTTTATAACAATAAAAGAATTTTCACATGGATGATCTCATGTTGCAGGTCCTCGTCGTTGGTTGGTACGAGTCTGTGGGAGATTTTGGGGAACTTTAGAATTAAATCGAGTTTTTTCTTGTTCTGTACAAAAACTTTGTACAAATCTATGTAGTTATTCATGCTTGTAACTATTTTTTATGTTCTTTTTTACATAAACTCTCAAATTTCTTATGACCCAAGTGAAATCAATTTCATGTGACATGTAGCTTTCCGGGAATCTCAGGTAAAGTTGGAGAACACTGAATATCAAACCCAAAACACTGTTAGTACACTTCCACAAGTCTACTGCAACCTGTCGAACCACAACCAACCAACATGTTTGTCATTAATTATTACTAAGACTTTTAAGCAACCCAACCGACAATTTTGTCACTAATTATTAATGGAGTGGGTTAACTTGGGAGCAATCTTCCCTACCTAGTTATCTTTTTGGCGGGTCCTCTGGCTGCCCGTTTTTAATTTCTGGTCAATCCAAAACTTTGATCAATTTTTTGAGCATTTGGGTTGGTTTAAAATGGGGAAAAACCCTTGGGTAAAGTTCTAAAATGCATGGAACTTTGATCCATTCGAAACTCAGACTACCCTTGAAAATCTGACCGGATTCAGGTCCATTTTTTTACATAAAAAATGGGTAAAAGTAGCTACAGAGTTAGCCTACTCTCTTTCTAACCAATTTTAGGACTCATTTTTAGGCAAACATAGAACTTAAAACTAAAAAAATAAGCTACATTCAAAGCATTTCCATTGATTCAAGAACAGTTGGAAAGTAATTTACTATCTAAACTCACTAGCACTCCATTGAGGATATCTAAGAAGTTTGGATTGTTGTTATCAGCCCCCAAAAAACAAAATTCAATATAAAACCGGTACATTTAAGTACATTTACAATCATAACAAATGTTGATAACATGAGACACAGTATGTAAATACATGGATTGAAACATTGCCCTAAAGCCAACGAGGCAAACTGGGCATTCTATTTTTTCTGATTAAATGTTGACTACCCCATTGAAAAAAATTCGAAAAGCTTGGTAGAACATAAGAAGAAAACAAATTTATTAGATAATAATTTCCCACTTCAAAGAACAGGGCACGATTGATGCCACCACTTGGTAAGAAATTATAGTTATCTGGGAAGGTCTTAAAAATGATGTTTAAAAGTTTGTGTTTGAATGTTTTTTCTGCCAACAGAATAAGGGAGAGACATTCAAGACTCCGGGTCTCCTACAACTATTAGCTATACCAAGCCAACGTTGGGAATAAGTTTCAATGGATTTTATTACAGGTTTACCCAAATCCGAAGGAAAGAATGGCATCATGGTAGTAGTGGATTGACTAACAAAGTATGCCCATTTTTCTCTCTTTCTCATCCTTTTAAAGCAAGTACAGTAGCCGCAACATTCATGGAAACAGTTCAAAAACTACATGGAGTCCCCAACTTCCAAGATTATTGTAAGTGACAGAGACCTAATTTTCACGGGAAATTTTTGGACTGAATTATTTTCTTGTTTGGGTACTCAATTGGCTCATAGCTCATCTTACCACCCTCAATCTGATGGGAAAACTAAGATTGTAAATAAATGTCTAGAAGGATACCTTCGTTTCTTTTCATTTGATAAACAGACACAATGGGTCAAGTGTTGTCCCTTGGTGGAATGATGGTACAACACATACTTCCATACTTCATAAAAAATCTCCCCATTTCTGGCACTTTATAAATATCATCCTCCATCCATCACATCACCCTTGAAATGGAATATAAAGGTTCAAGCAGTGAAGGACCACATAGAGAACCAACAAGAGGTCCTCAAACTATTTAAGGACAAATTGGTTATGGCAAAAAATAGGATGAAACGACAACTTACAAGTAGGTCAACATCGTAGTGAAAGGGAAATTGAAGTGGGGGATTGGGTATTTCTAAGTATACAACCATACAAACAAACGTCCCTCAAGTGAAAAAAGAAGGACAATAAACTAGCACCCAAATATTATGGCCCCTATAAGGTTTTGCAAAAGATTGGAAGTATGGATTACAAATTGGAGTTGCTTCCATATTCACGTGTACATCCAGTCTTTCATGTTTCTTGCTTAAACAAGGTCATCGACAACAAGATCCTAGTCCAAACTATTTTACCAGAGATCGATGAAGAAGGGAAAATCATACTATATCCATAAACAATCCTTGAAACAAGAATTAAGCAGCTGAGAAATTGAGCAATTACAGATTACCTCATCAAATGGAAGAACCTACTAGTGGAAGAGGTGACGTGGGAAGATGATTTCTTCGTGCAGAAGCACCTGTGGTTAGTCAAGTGTTGAGGAAAACACTTGTTTGAAGGGGAGGGGCATGTTAATCCCTAAACAAAGCCCCATGTTATGTATAAAACCCCTTATTAAGCCCTAGATATTGAATTATTACATTTTTAGTAGGTCGACTAGAACCCTTCATTGCACCCTTTCATCATAATTGTAACCCTCTGTCTCCTATATATATATCAAGGAGATCTAGTTTTAGGATTGTCTTATGTCAACTCCTATTGTATTATGAAGTGGATATATTGTAAAAGGAGGTTTCCCCCTCGAAGTGCACTGTAATTCATTGATTTGTATCATTTTTAAGGCATTGGGTCATAACAAAATGTCAACAAATTGCAATGATAAAGTCGTTGGTCTAAAAAATAAAGTCATATGGCACAATATCTTTTAAGAAATTTAACTGTCGTTGACACATAAAAAATGGTGTGTCTTTTTGCAACTGGGATATTCCTTTTCTTTCACATATTTTCTCGAGCTTTGGATCCAATTATTTTTACAAGTATGGAATTGCATATGCTCAATTCCCAAACCAATGATTAAATTATTGTCTTCTCTACATGAGGGTGGAAAATCATCATCTTTGGACAATATTTTCTCCCTTGATAACATGAACATCAATTAACACATATATAAATATTTATAATCTCAGTGGTTAGCTCAATCAATATGAATTGACCAATTTCAACGCAGAGATCGATGAGAGGTCATGGGTTCAAATTTAATGGATTCCTTCTGGGTTAGGAATACATGTTGCACTCTGATGGCATTTACCTTGGATGCCTTTCATGTAATGTGAGGAAGCATCTGAAAGGTTTCCAAGAGGGAAATTCGCCATGGAAATATGTATATGTAGATGTATATATATATATATATATATGCATATATGTATTATGTGTATATATGCAAATAAAAAACCTAAAAAATAATGATGAAAATAAACTTAACACTTAATTGTGAAATGAAGTTAAGCTCTGTCTACCCAAATTTGACTTTTAAATCCATAAAAAATAATAACACAAACAATATTGACATGCAAATTAGTCCTTAATTGAAAAATAATTTTTTTGCTTCTTATTTAATAAATTTCATTACTTATAATTAAAATTTGATTGATAAACATTACTTAAATCAACACTTGACCTTGTTTTTCCATAAAAAAATCTCCCATCATGATCGTAATCTCTAATATTATTGTTAACATCATTTTTTTTTTCCCAAAAAAAATCACCAATAATATCATGGATTCCATCATCATTATCTACCAACATTAATGTGTTCATCAATGGAAGGTGGTGCAATCTTATGCCCTCAATGCATAAAAATGCTAAATATGTATTTTCCCATTTATTCTTAAGGGATTATTTTCTTCTCCTCGTCAAATCAAAAGGATGATAATAGCTATCTATATTGCCCAAGATTTTCCAAATTCGTCAACTCACTTTCTTAATTGTGGTATTTCTCTCTATATAAAGGTGGTTATTTGTATGACATCATTTAAAATAAATACTTTAACAAAGATACTTTATGTAATCATAATAAAATCAAACTCTAAATGAACCACCAGAAAAAAGAACAATAGTCCATTGTCATATAAGGTGGTTATTTGTATGACATCATTTAAAATAAAATATAAAATAAATACTTTTATATAGATACTTTATGTAATCATAATAAAATCAAATTCTAAATGAGCCACCAAGAAAAAAAACAATCGACCATTATGCATAATTTAAGTATTTTGATAAAGATAAATATGTAAAAAAATCAATATAATAAAAAGTAATTCACTTTTAAGGTGGCCACAATTTCATATAATTTTATTTTATTATAAACAAAACTATGCTATAAGACATTTAACTACTCATGAGAGCAACAATTGAATAATATCTAATGTTTACAACAATTCAAAATGTTGTATACATTTAGGAATACACAATTATTGATTGACTCACTTTTCAAGGAAGGGCACACTCAACAAACTGGAAATTGGGAAACCTTTCTCTCATGTTCTATTTTCATTCTTTTCATGGGGAGAGATTGTTGTTACATTAATACATATACCATATGTTGACATGTTGATATTATATGTAACTAAGTTAATTAAATTTTAATTAAATTGTTGGTTTGAAGTAGAAAATTAGGGTCCATAGGGTTGTCCAACAAAGAGGTTGTAGTCTAGCACTGACATATTAATCCTTAGGAATAAGGAAGGTCTTATCCAAGGTGCATAGCAAGGCCTTTAGTTTGATGGGAAAAAACTACAGAGGATAGTCACAACCATATCTACCTTCATACTCTAATAAGAAATATATCCATTCATCCTTAGATTTATATACTACAATTCATAAGTTTATACCATAGACACAACCATCTATCACTGTAATTAAGTTGAAATAACAATGGAAGAATATGTTATAATGAAGAACACATCATCATAATACACCATCAACACAATAAATGTTTTTTGAAATGGGGGTATTATTCCATCATAAGCAAAGGCATCATTACATCACTTATCACTACTAATAAGAGTAGCAACTCAATACAAAACCTAGACTCATTATGGTTTCTCTAACTCTCAAACCCTTTATAGGCCGAAGCATTTACATATCTATTCTTTTGTTCTTTGATACTAAGGTTCATTTAGGTCATTTTCTTATTGTTAGTGCAGTAAAGACAATTTTTTAGTACCACCTTCCTTTGTTCTTCAACATTCTCCAATCTTCTTTCAATCAACTCCCCAAAACTTGGGATGTCTTCCTAATTCTATGGATTTTGCCTCTCATGAACTTTATCTTCCTTTATTGCTTCCAATTGATTCTAAGTCTAGGTGGCATCATGCATATCCTGCTATCTATAAAGTCAATGCCATCGCGTCTTTAAAAAAAGAAAAAGGAAAACAAGCCTTGACCAAACTTATGGAATTGTTCTTGAGTCAACTATAGTTTCCCTTCTCTATTTCCATCTTGAACGAAGGAATCAACTCTAGAACCATCTTGACCACCCGATTTTAAAACCCTTTGAATGCAGGGCCCTAACAAAAATTTGGATAGTCATAGTTGGGGTCTTGCATTGAATTTCTAAGCCTTTTTTTTGTGTGGCATTGTTGGATTTGAGCTTTGGATTGTGCTCCACCCTATGTCTGCAAAATTATTTAGGTTTTATAGCTATTTACATTTCTTGGTTTCATTTGGTCATAAAGATCACAACTCTAACTACGCCTTTCTCACAGCTTGGAAAATATGGTCCATTTCTTCATCAAGATTATCAATTTCTTGTTTCTTTTGTTGGTAGCTTGTAGGGTCTACTATGGACTCTAGTTTTGCTTGTAAACTCAAAATTCTTTGTTGTAATATATCCATTGGTGCTTCTCTTTGTCAGTTTATTTTGTGCCATTTGTGATTCCAGTGTGAACCTTGGTGCTTTGTTTAGTGGTGACTCAGAGTTGCATTCTCTTTTGCTTTAGCTCTTGGAGAAATGGTTTAGTGATCTCCATCATTGTTCTAGTCTAGGTGTGTTATAGCACAAAATACCACACCTATGCATTTGTGCCATGGCCTAACTCTTTCCCTTAGCTTGCTAGACAAATTCCCAACTTTCCTCATTCAAATGATCTAAAAAAAATGTCTTTTGCACATATCTGTGGGCTCCTTTGATGCAAAGCATAGCTATTCACGACTTCTCAGTTTGCAATCGGTGGATGCCCTTAAAAAATGGAAAATATAAAATAATTCCAAGTTTTCGGGTGGGCTTTTCAGTTGGGCTCGTTTCCCAACGTCCCCATGCCCATACAAAATGGATTCCAACTTCCCCAACCTCTGGAGGAAGATATAAAATCATCATTGAGGGCTAAGATGAGGAAGACTTTTTGTGCAAGGTTATGCTACTAAGATCTAGCAAGCTTCCCTATCCTTATTATCCTTTGAGTGACATTCCCCAATCTGGAAACTCCTTTTCTAGTTCCTCTTTCCTATCTGTATAGCCATAGGGTGTCTCCTTATCCCTATTTGGGCTATTCAAGGAAGAGTATTGTGGATGATTTGATGCTTGAAGGATTCGTGGAAAAACCCGGGCAGTTGGCTCCGAAGCAGTGTCGAAATCTAGTCAGGTAGTAGTTAACCTCTATATTTAGTGCTAATAGAAGATATTGCTTTCCCTCCAAATTGTGTATTCATTGCAACATTGTGTGTCTTTTTTTATCATATTTTATTTTAATATAGTACATGACATGTATATTGTTTGATCATCTAATTGCCTTGTAGAAGTTCTTGGCTTGATTCCATTTTGCAGGCTAGTTATGGCAAAGGATCAGGAGCTCTTCAAGAAGTAGGAGCGGGGATCAACATCAAATGGGAGGTTTAAGGTGAAATATTTCTCCTTCTTTCTTTCCCTACTTTATCCTAGAAAAAATAGTTATTCTTTCAGTTTTCTATACTTGTCTCTGAGGGAAGACTTCAGTCTTTTCAATACAGTCTTGATCTGTCTTGATTTGACCCAAAGTCATGGGGGAAATATCTCGACAACATAATTGGCAACCATACTGGGGATTCTCCTAGTTTGGGTCGGTTGTAGGGTGTCTTGTTAATCATTTTTTTTTTTTCTATGAGTTTTTGTGTTTTCTAAGCTTTGTTGAAAAGATTTTATTATCTGGAAAATTTTCCATAAGTTTATGGGAGTCTCCCTGTTGAAAGTCCTTTTTATTTTTTCAATTTTACAGAGTTATCTGTGCTTTTTTATTATATTAGTTGTGGATATCCATGATTTTACTGTGTATGACCCATAGACATCCACAAGCTTCAGTTCACACAGTCGCAGACTTGTGTGCATTTTGTGAAAAAAAAATCTTTCTACAGTTTCTGGGAGATTTATGGATTTCTCTAGGTCATCCTAGGCTTCCTGAGTTTGTGATTGCTTTGTATCACCATGTTAAGTCTTTGAAAACTTGAAATACCTTGCTCTTGGTTTCTGAGTGTTTTTGGCTTAATTTTAGATTCGATTTTAAAGCAAAATGATTTGCATTTTGGATTTTAAAGCAAAATGAATCGTGTATTCTGCAGTTTCTTTTAGCATCTTTTGTTAGATTTGCTTTGATAAAAAGAAAATAAAAAAAACCTCATTTTTCTGCTAGTTAAGTCTCTTTCTTTCTTTGCATTGTTTTGCATTTTTATTTGAAAAAGAAAAATACATTAGCATAGGTTGTTGTTTTCTTCTCATCTGGAAAGCATTTCAAAAGAAAATCATAAAGAAAATCCTTTTGTTTTCCTCTTTTGCATTTTGCATTAAAAAATAAAAAAATACGCATTTTAAGATTTGAAGGATTGTTCATGCATTTTCTTTGTGAAACTCTTTTTCATTTGGAGAATTAGTGTAAATTTTTTTTTGCAAGTGTTCTTATAAGTTTCATTTTTGTAAGAGTCTCAAACAACATCAGTTGCACCTCCATACCCCTTGAGTAAAAACAACCACTAAAACAAACGTTGAACTTAAAATGTGCTAGACTTTGTTTCTAGGGTTCACAAACAAGTTTAGGGTTAGGGCCTTGGATTAGGATTGGAGAGATAACTCTCCAAGGCCACAAAACAAACATAGGAGTCTAAGCTAGGGAGAGTCTCAAATCCAATTTCTGTATAAGTATAGTCGGGAGCCTCCTCTAACATAGGAGCTAAACACGAGGTCGTGTGAAGGATAGCCGATGAGATTTCCCCTACGAATATTGACTAAGCGTAGTAGAGAGATCATGTATTGGGGGTTTCACTAGTGCCTTTACCTCTGTGAGAGGCAATGCTTTCAAAGCTTCAAGATTTGTTACCCTTCCCATACATTCGATCCTGAATGTCTATTGTACCCACCGGACGTTGACTATGAGTTGGTGACCTTAGTGTCTTTTCCTAGGGCTCTCATAGGTGACTACAGGGGCTTATCATGGTACCTGGGGAAGATTTCCTATCATGCTTTTCAGTACTGTTGGAAGGTTCCCCATGAAGCATGGGTTCTTACATCGAATAAAGTTGGTTAGTGGAGGTCTGGATAACTACTTCTCACTCCTTTGTCCATTGGTCTATGGGACATAATCAACCCGTGCCTTCATCCAAAAGGTCCCTTTCCACTTTTTCATTGCTTTGGACTCATGACCTTATCCACATGGGTTGAATATTTGGAAAAGTTGTTTTCTTGCAATGTTTCTCTTAGGGATTTTTATTGGAGTGTTGCTTTGTAAAGTTGGCCTTAGGTTGTCTCAGTGTCACCAATTTTGGATCATTAATTCATGGTGGTTGACCAACCACTCTGTTGGTCGGGACGGACTCCTGGTGTTTCTCTTGAAAGCATGGAGTCGCCTCTTAGAAGGTGTGGATTTTTGTACCACTGGTTTGCTAGAGTTAGTGTGTGAGAATTTTATGGACATGAACAATCCCACAAGGGATGAACCTGTGCATAAGAATGATATGGCCAAAATTTTTGAGGATACCAACCAAGGGACCCCTTCCCAAGGGGATTCTTGTGTGTTTCCTTTCTTTGGAAACATGGATTCCCCCTTGATGGCCACTTTGAACATTCCTAGGTTGACTGTAGGACTATCGGTTTTGTTTTGGACCACTCCAAATGTCTTGAATTCTCTTAATGCTTCTCATATAAGCACCTTATGTCAGGGGCATCGTATGGATTTTGATTCTTTATCTTTTGCACCAATGAAGTTTGCTCATTTTGCTCCCTCTTATGGTGAAAGTATTGGTACTAGTAACCACAAGTTTAAAAGGAATACGAAGAGGATGAGTAAGAAGAAGAAGTCACCAACCTATGAAATTCATGTTGGAGCCAAGCGACCAACCTCTGCTAGTCATGATGGAATCATAAGCCTAGTCACTGCAAGTCATACTGGAATCAAGTCACGAACCTCTGCGAGTCATGTTGGAGATAGGTCATCAACTTCTACAACTCATTTTGAAGACCAACACCCAACCTATGCAAATCATGATAGGGACACGATTCCATTCACGAGTCATACTAGCATTAAATCAACAACCTTTGCAAGTCATGTTGAATACCAATAACTAGTTGTTGTAATTCATTATTGAGGCACAGGTCTAGTATTTGCTAGTCATACTGGACAAACGTCACCAACCTCTCCTAGTCACATTGGAGATGTGCAACCAACATATTCTATTCATGATGGGGTAAACCCACTGGTGACTACACGTCATGTTGGGGGCTTTGATATTGTTGAGAAGCCTAGACGTATAGGACATAAGCCCCAATTCCCTTGTAATATTTTCAAAGGAGATCACTGTACTCATTTATGCCCTGCTATTGTTGTGGGACGAGAAGCATGGTCCTTGTTTGAAGACCCTTCTAGTTCTAAGACATCTTCAGTTTCCCAACATTCTGATCAATATTTGGTTGACAAAGAGGTCGTGTCAATGAAATATTCATTCGATGCCATTGTTTTTTGGGGGGTGATGCATCTCTTGACCATGTTATCTTGCATCCTATTCAACCAATGGTTGAGGAAGTGGTTGTGCCGATGCAATCTTTGGTCGATATCACTCTTCTCTTAGAGAGTGACAAGTCTAAGGAAGTGGTCTTGTCGATCCAATATTTGGTTGAACCCACTCCTCTTTCAGGGAGTGATGTGTCTTTTGATCGTGTCCTTATCATTTATAGTTTAGTACCTTTTGAACAAGGGAGAATTCCACTATTTTCGAGTACGCTCCCTCCAAGTTCTAGGATGGTTTCCTTTGATTGGAACGATCTTGTAGAGCCTCTCCTTCCTTCTTCTGCACCCTTCCATATAATGGTTGGAGTTAATAAATTAGGCATTTGCCGAATTATTGTAGATTAAGGATCCTCTGCAAGTCTTTTATCATCCTCGGATTGGCAAGCTTTGGGTTCTCCCAATATTGTGTTATCTACCAGTGGTGTTCGGCCCTTTATACTTTAATTTTCTTATTGGGCATGATTATGTGTATGCGATGAAAATTGTGGTGTTTATGCTCTTTTGTGTGATGCATTTCCCTCACAATGGAAGCATTGTCACTATTGATCATCTTTCATTTGATAATCACCATCCTGGTTCATATTTACCTCATATTTCCCCTATATGTGTTCCTAGTGTTCGAGTAGACTCTTCCCTACCATAGGTGAATTATGTGGTGTCTTATCCTCGGTGTTCAATTGCTCCTAAGAAGGATCCTTTACAATTATGTTTTCCTTCTCGAGAAAGGTCTTGTCAATTGATCAAGTGTTTTATCTGATGGGGTAATGGGAGCCATTGCTTCCCCCTATTGGCCTGAGTAATCTGGCATTTCCTCTTGATTCTTATATTTTTATTTTTAAGACCTTGATCCTTGGTATTTGTGAGTTTTCGAGCCTCGATTTCATGGATGTTGAGTTGCGTTCAGATGAGGCCATCCTTGAAGCTATGGTTATGGATCTTTGAACTCCTACGGAACTGGAATATTTACTGTAGGTTACCAATGAAACACTTGGCTTGAGTGTAATGTCTCTTTCCAAATAGGAGCTCCAGAAGAGGAGGCTTAATGGTCTAAACCGCCCCGTTAGACTATAGCCAGGGCCAAAGAGGGGTAAACAGGTTTCCTAGAGGTCACTCCAGTCACATGTGTTATATTCAGAAAGTGACATTGAGCTAAAAAGGGTTAAAAGCGCTTTTAAGTCATTATGAGCTAAAAATAGAAGTCAACAATGAATTAGGGTTTCAACAGTGATTTAGGGTTTTGGAAGTCAATAGTGAATTAGGGTTTTAGCATGATTTAGGGTTTTTGAAATCAACAATGAATTAGGGTTTCAACATGATTTAAGGTTTTGGAAATCTATAAAGGAAGGGTCAGCGACCTAATTCATCATTATGTAGATTATGACTTGTCATTGAGGAGAAGAGGTGCATCTCAGGAGAGATAGTTCAGTGTATTCCAGGAGGAAGACACCAATTGGCTGATTTCGGTGTTGAAAGACACACCCTAGTCACCGGGAA
>SNQJ01S0013090.1:121904-142241 GCA_010110895.2 Picea sitchensis | reverse complement strand
CCAGCATTTGGTGGCAGGACCTGAAATTGGCCAAGGGCCTAAAGGAGAAACAGTTGGAATGGTCCGACTTCAAGAAGTATTTTAAGAAACAATACCTTTCTGAGAGCTATTATGAAAGGAAGATGAAAGAATTTTATGAATTATGACTCAGACAAATGACGATGGATGACCTTATAAATAAATTTCTGGAACTACTAAGGTTCGTACCATAAATCCGGGAGGATAAGGTAAAAATACAACAATTCTTAAGTTGTTTACCACAGTCCTACAGGGACAGAATTGAGTTTGACAACCCAAAATCCTTGAGTGAGTCATTCAGGAAGGCACGAATGTGTTATGACCAGTATAAACAGCGGGTAGAGTTTCCCAAGACTTGGAAGGATAAGAGACAAGATGGAACACACCAGCGGAAGAAAGGATACCATCCAACTCCTTATTGAAATGCAGCAAAAAGTTTCCCAAGGAAGGATTTTCACTCCAATCACCCGAATACTCAAGGTAGTGATAAACCTTTGAACCTTGGAACGAAAAAGTTTGGGGACAATGCCCGTGAGCCATTAAAGTGTTGGGAGTGTGGAGAACCTCATCTAAGGTGGAACTGTCCATGTTTAATTGTGGCAAACAGAACTATTGTTCACAATTTGCAGGAAGCCTCGATAGTGCGTGGCATGGGCAAAAGTCTGCATCGGATAAATGCAACCATAGATGGTCGACAAGCTGATCACCAGTCCTCGGTGGTAGAAATCGAAGGTAAAATCCATGACACTCGAATTTCCTTTTTAATTGACCCTGGAGCTACATTAAGTTATATTACTCCCGATGTAGTAGAGTCGAATAAACTTAAGAAACAAAAGCACGAAAAATCTTGTCTTGTACAACTAGCAACAGGTACTAAAAGAAAAGTAGTTAACTTTATTTTTTATCTTTAGTTCAGCTTAGATGGTCGAAAGATAATAACCAATATGAACATCCTACCACTAGGATCTTATGATATGATTATTGGGATGGATTGGTTGGAACAACAAAAAGTAGTACTAGATTTTTATACAAAGGTACTTAGCTATAAGGATAATTTTGGCACTGTTAGAACAACCCAAGGCATACCAAAACTTGTATCAGTCAGACAAGTATCAGCGATGCAACTCAAGAAATGTATTATAAAGGGATGTCAAGTTTACGCCATCCAAATAACGAATCTATTAGAAAAATAAGATAAGCCCAAGTTAGAATACTTTGTTGTCCTACGTGAATTCAGAGACATGTTTGTTGATGAGATACCAGAATTGCCTCCTAGGAGAAAAACGAACTTCTCCATAGACTTACTACCCGGATAAGCCCCTATCTCAAAAGCACCCTACCGAATGAGTCTACCAGAACTGACAAAATTAAAAATACAATTACAGGAATTGTTGGACAAAGAGTATATCAGACCAAGTGTCTCACCATGGGGAGTACTAGTCCTCTTTGTGAAAAATAAAGATGGTACTCTAAGACTATGTATCGATTACAGACAGCTGAACAAAGTGACCATTAAGAACAAATACCCCTTACCTAGGATAAATGATCTGTTCGATCAAGTTGGTGGGGCCAAGATCTTCTCAAAATTGGATTTACGATCCAGTTATCATCAAGTTAGGATAAAGGACCAAGACATAAACAAAACAACTTTTCGAACAAGGTACAGACACTACGAGCTTGTAGTCATACCTTTCGGACTCACTAATGCACCAACCACATTTATGTGCTTAATGAATAACATTTTTAGCCAGTACTTAGACAAGTTGGTAGTAGTATTTATCGACGATATTCTGGTCTATTCTAAAACGGAGGAGGAACATGATGAACACTTACAAATAGTTCTGCAAACACTAAGAAAACGCAAAATATACGCAAAATTCGACAAATGTGATTTCTATCAAAAAGAAATACAATATTTAGGACATGTCATTTCCTCGGAAGGTATTGTTGTAGACCTGGAAAAAATAAAATCCATTATGGAATGGCCAATGCCTAAATATGTGGCAGATATCCAGTCATTCATGGGAATCACTGGATATTATCATATATTTATATAAGGGTTCTCCAAGATAGCCTACCCCATCACGTCACTACAAAAGAAAGGGACCAATTTTAACTGGTTGCAAAAATTTCAAGACAGTTTTAACAAGCTAAAAGAATTATTGACATCGACGCATATCTTGAAGGTAGCAGACCCAGATAAAGACTTCACAGTATGCATTGATGCAAGTAAAGAGGGGCTAGGTGGTGTTCTAAATTAGGAAGGGCACATGATTTGTTATGAATCCTGGAAATTAAAGGAACATGAGCGAAATTATGTCACTCATGACTTAGAATTGCCAGCAGTAATACATGCCTTAAAAATGTGGCGACACTATATCATGGGCATAAAATTCTTACTATTGACAGATAATAGTGGAGTGAAATATCTATTTAACCAACCAGACCTTAATGTGAGACAAGCAAGGTGGCTAGCCTTCTTGAGCGAATTTGACTTCGAAGTCAGACATATCAAGGGTAAGGAAAATAAAGTAGATTATGCTTTAAGCCGCAGAATCCATGGGTTATTTGAGATAAATATTAGCAGAACGAAAAGTGACCTGGAACAAAGACTAAGAACGACAGGTGTTAATGACAAAAATTACACTAAGATGATGGAAAAATTGAAAAAGAGTGTCACAGACTCAGATAAACTGGATATAAGTATCAACAAGGAGGGAATATTAATATTTAAAAATAGACTTTACATACCAGATTCAATAGAGCTAAAATTAACTATTTTAGACGAAGTGCATAAGAAACCATACACTGGCCATCCAGGTTACCAGAAAACAATAAAAACACTCAGAAAACTATTTTACTAGCCTAATATGAAGGGCGAAACAACAGAGTACTTGGCTAGGTGCCAAGATTGCCAGCAGGTTAAGGCTGAACACCAGCATCCAACCGACCTATTACAACCATTACCAGTACCAGAATGGAAATGGGAGACCATCTCATTGGACTTTATCATAGGTTTTCCTAAAACTCAGAAACAAAATGATTCTATCATGGTGGTAATCGATAAACTCAGTAAGTCTGCACATTTTATTCCTGTAAAGTCTACTTTTAAAGCTATTAACATTACTGAAATATTCATGAAATAAATTTTTAGACTGCATGGTATTCCTAAAATGGTGATTTCAGATAGAGACGTAAAATTCACATCCGCTTTTTGGAAGGAATTGTTTGCAGGGCTAAATACTAATTTGAATTTCAGTACGAGTTATCATCCACAAACGGATGGACAGACTGAAAGGACAAATCAAATCATAGAGGATATGCTTTGCATGTATGTAAGAACAAAGCTGAACAAGTGGGAAGACTACCTACACTTGGTAGAATTTGCATATAACAATGGGTACCAAACTTCGACTAAGTTGAGCCCTTTCAAAATACTGTATGGCAGGAGGTGTACAACTCCATTTAGTTGGGATAACCCGACTGACAGACTCATGGTTGGACCAGAGATGCTCCAAGAAATGGAGAACATGGTAAAGAAAGTACAACAAAACTTGAAAGAAGCATAGGACAAACAAAAGAGCTATGCGGATCAGAAAAGAAGACACCTGGAATTTCAAGTGGGAGACCATGTGTATTTGAAGGTCAAAGCCTGAAAGAGCTCACTGAAGTTAGGGAACTGTGCCAAGATGGCACCCAGGTTTTGTGGGCCCTTCGAGACATTAGCTCGAATCGAACCCGTAGCATATCAGCTTGCACTTCCAGCTAATCTAATAATTCATAATGTATTTCATGTTTCTTTGTTGAAAAAGTATATTCATGACCCCACTCATATGATTGATTGGAACTTGGTGCAGGTGGAACCTGAGGGCGAGTTCTAGGTGGAACCCATGCGCATTCTGGACTGGAGAGAAATAACACTTCGGAACAGAGTCGTCTCTCAGGTAAAGGTGCAATGGAAGCACTTTAGTCCCGAGGAGGCCACTTGGGAATTGGAGGGAGATTTGCAGAAATCTCATCCAATCCTATTCCAGGAAAGGAATGGACACTGAGGACAGTGTTTTACTGAAGGGGGAAAGGATGTGACATCCCCCCAAAATAAATATTTTTATTTTTATGTGCTGGAAATTTATCTCTGTTTTTGGCAAATTCGAATCTGGAAAATTTTTGCCATTTATGGCAATTTCGAATTCTGAATTTAATAATTGTATTTAATTATTGTGACTATTGGGTAGAGATCTGTTTTGACCCAACTAACTATTTGACTATGACACTTGTATCACAAAAGAATAATTATATTAACTACAAGAGGAAAAATGGAACAACCATGTTAAAATCAACTGACCATGACTCCATGAGTGGGGAACAAGTTGGAACTGCCTCTAGGCTGATGATTACAAGTGGAAAATCATATATTTGGCCACTGGCACCCCCTGAAAATCAAGGATTAAGAAAGCTGCGGAAATCCCCAAAGGAGGGAAAATACCTGGGCAAGAAAATATATATATAGCATATGCGAGGAGGCAGGACGCTGCCGAGTATGTTGGGAAAGGATTTCTGAACTCTCTTGTTGTTATGAGCACTGCGGATTGAGTGTAAGGCAAGAGGAGTTTTGTTGAAACCAAATTGTCTTACTGTTATGAGCACTGTTGAGTAAGTGTGAAGCAAGAGGATAACTGTTGGAATTTGAAGGACATTGTCGAGGAGGAGTTTTCCAAATTCGCCCTCATGGATTCATGTTCAGGCTAGGGGGTGAATCAGGCAAGTAGGTCTGGCTGCCTTGTTCTATGGTTGGGAGGAACGTGGTTGTTCCCCTTGTCTTCCCACAAATTGGTTCAGATATGTTAAATTTTCTCCTTCTTTGTTCTGAATGATTTTTCATCTGCTGCAATGTGTTTGATTGGAACTGGAATGATTTCCATTCTCTGTCTAAATGAATTTATATTTGATGCAATGTATGTGTTAAATCGAAACCGAAACCTAAACGTTGATCGAGAACCTATGGTAAATCTGATCTCGAGTGATCCCTTTCTGAACGAACGATAGAAACTGTCCTTTTTATTCGTTATGATAGTTGAAAGGATTATGCATGGTTGAACTCTGGAAGAAATCCCTTCGAAATTAAATTCATTGTTACTTTTCTTTCTGTATGTGTTTTCTGAGTAAAACCAATGCTGAAGATTGGTATAATTGGGAGTGGAGGTTATACTGTAAGTTCCGTAATCCAACTGTATGAATATTGTTGGGAACAAAATTTGTAAACTCTATTCATGTTTCCTTTCCTTTTCCGACCTTTCGGAGTTTATCGGTTCAACCTGTGTGGAGTCCTTTTGTTCTTGCAAACTCCAAAAACCTGAAGTGGCCCCACAATCGATCGAATTTCGAGATTCGGCGATTCCCGTGGTATGTTGTTCTTGCATCAAGCATTACCAAACATCGAAACCCGATATTGGATGGGCCCCTTACCTTTTTCGTAACTTCACGATTCAACATTTGATGTCGTGTAATGTTTTGCATCGGGAGTTAGTAAACCCCAAAACTCGAAATTGTAGGGCCCACACCCTAATCGCTTTTCGCATTTTGGATTTTCTTTTTCATTTGTGTTTATGCACCATGTGTTCGTAAATCCAAAAATCATGGGTTCCACCTTTACCTTTTCGGAACTTCGACAAATGTCTTGCGCTGTTGTTTGTCATTTGAAACCCCGAAACCCCGAGTTCCGAAATCCCAAAATTATGGGTCCCACCTTTACCTTTTCGAAACTTCCGGAAATGTTTGTGCGGTTGTTTGACATTTGAAATCCTGAAATCCTAAATTCTGAAATCCTAAAATACGGATCTCGCCTTACACTGTTCGCGATTTCGGAATTGTCGTGTATTGATGTTTGACTGTTGAACTCGCGAAACCCCAAGTTCCGGAATCCCGAAATCACGGGTCCCACCTTACCTTTTTGAAACTTTGGGATATGTTTATGTTGTTATTTGGGAACTTGAACTCACGAAGTCCTGAACCCCGAAACCCTGATGGGCGAGTCCCACTTTCCTTTTCACCTTTCGGGAGTTGTGGTGTGTGGATCTCGAACCCCGAAATCCCGACATGCTGGACACTTTTCACAAGTTTGTATATGTTTTCTCTTGGGTATTGGAACTCACGAAGTCCCGTACCCCGAAACCCCGAAGTATCGGGTCCACAGTCTTCCCGCTTCCTCGCGTTTTTGGAAAATGGTGCGGCCCCTTTGTTTCATTTTGTGTTTGGCACTCATAATCGCCGAAACCCGATTGACCTCTGTTATGTTTCACAAACTGTAGGAACCTATAAGAAACTTATTGTTATGGGAACAACTCTAACAATGTAATGAATGGACTGGTAAAAGAACGTTGAAGAGTTTTCATCCCGAATAGAGGTATGGAAGTAACAGACCGTTTTTTTTTATAGGTAGATTTAATTGCAAACAGAGGGTAAATATTTTTATGTAGGGTTTTGGGCATAAAACCCCAAAGTTGTTTGTATTGTTAAGACTGTGGTAGTGTTACAGGTACTAGCAGATAAGAGAGTAATTATAATTTTTTCAAGATCTTAATTAAACATTAAAGTGATGAGTAAATACTCATTATATCGTCGATTAGAAAACTTAAGTTGAATGGTAAGGACAGTCGACGACAGTAAGGACTTTAGCAAACCTTCAGACTCAAGCCTTTTAACAGAAATCTTACTTACTTGAGATCTCGAAACCTTTCAAGGATAAATGTACAATTTTTTTTATTTTTTTTTGGTGATTTTGAGGTATATTATAGATGGGACCCAAATGACTAGAAATTAGTGCCACATTTTAGGGCCAGATGGAAGCCACATGTCTCCATGGATGAGTGCCACAAGTCCTGATGGATGAGTGTCACGTGCTTCGACACTTCGATACTTCGGCGTTCAGGAGTTTTGTATTGAGAAACATGAAAATATCCCGAAGTGACTTTCTCCTGAAGTCATTAAATCATGATTATTGCTAATTGATTCAAGATTAAGACAATTTTACCATTAAATACTTCGGGAGTTCGGGACTCCGACCCTTCGACGAATTCAGCCTATGTTGAGTTGAAAAACTTCTCGGAGTGGTATGGCCCTGATCTGACGTGTCCACATGACGTCACTGTGCCGACATGTCATGAAAAGAGAGTGACACGTGTCACTCAGAAATGGGCGAATGACACAACTAATTGACCAGAAATGAGTGCCACGTGTCACTCAGAAATGGGCGAATGACACAACTAATTGACCAGAAATGAGTGCCACGTGTCATGATTGATGAGTTCCACATGTCTTCGGAACTTCGACACTTTGCTTGCTATGGACCAAAACCTCCCGGATGAACGAACTCGTGAAGTGATGTGGTAGTGAGGGCCCACTCTGACAGTTCGGGGCTCCAGTAGTTCGAAATATTTGAACCAAAGGCAAGTTCGGACGCCCGAACGCCGAACTCACTGAGTCAATCATGTTAAATCTTGCGTGAGTTTGATACTCTGAATGCACAAGAGCCGTTGATCTGTATCTACTGTTGGATCTCCACCATTGAATATTTGACCCGACTGTTTGGCTTAAATTCTAAGCCTGAAATGGACTGCTTTGATTTTCTGCCTTTTTTTTGTGGAAGCTTATTGAGTTTACAAAGGACTTGTTGGACCTGGATGTCTCCTGTGCACATAAAAGACTTGGTCAACTTATTGTGAGCTCAATCAATGGTAGACATGATGACAAGCATTCCGAACCAAATCACGACATGAAATTATCCTTCAAGAAAAAATAGAAACAAAATGCACGAAGACTCAATCAAGAAAGAAACGATAAAAAACCAAGTCACTTAGTAATGGGAAACCGACTTCACCAAACAAAAGAGGAAAAATTTGATGAAGGCATAGGGAAATGAGAGAGGAGGGTCAAGGGTGCAGACCTAGGTTACAACATAGTCCATAGTTAATATCTTTTCAGACTCCTTAAAATTGAAAATATTGTCGAGTGATCTTGTTTCTTTCACACTTGTTAAATGGACCTGAAGGAACGTATATTCAACACAAGTTTAGCCCTTTTTGGACTGAATACACTAATTACGAAAAAGGTATACTCTAGTCTACGGACTAGAAGAGTTCTCCTCAGTTTTGTTTTATACTTTTTTGGGCTCAGGAGACTAAATTTATGAAAAATGATGAGGGAGTCCATAGTTAAGCTTTTTTTAAACTCCTTAATTATGAAAAGATGATCGAGTGATATTGTCTCTGTCACACTCGTAAAATGGATGTTAAGAGACATATTTTCGGTATAAGTTTAACTCTTTTTTGAACCGAACAAACTATTTACGAAAAAGGAATACTCTGGTCCAATATTGGCCAGAAGAGTTATCCTTGGTATTATTTTATTCTTTTTTGGGCCCTAGAGACTAAACTTACGAAAGAGACCACCATGGGAGGTTTACTTCCTAAATATGAGTTGTAATTTCATTGCATATTAACCGCTCATGATTTTAGGAGTAATTTCAGCTTCAACATGTTGTTGTTGAACCCATTTCTTATGCATTCCTATTGGTTCCCAACCTTGCAATTGATGCCTTTGCGACTTGAAACCTTATCCCCAGAGGAAACATTCCCTGAGTGTCCTTATCCTGCATATGCTTTCCTTTCATTGAGGATAGGTATGTTCCTTGTGCTTTGGGACTAGCTAGCTTGCTCGCGACACTCATTTCCTCCAATGTACTATAGCATTCTTTTATTCTTTTTCAGGCTTTAATAATATGAAAAAGACCAAAAAAAAATTTAAAAACCAAAAAGAAGGGGGAAAAGTGTTCATCTCTTGTGTTGGCGGCAGTTTATTTGCCCTTAAACAAAGCACAATCTTGAGTCATCATCTCATCATTTTGGGTCCAATATGGCTTTAGGAGATCTTTTCTCATTTTGAATTTTATCTCCCCCGTTTGGTTATTCTTCCAACTATATGGAGCATTTGTTGATGCCTCATATATCACAAATGTATCCCAGTTTATATTCCATGTTGCCTAAGTCACATAATGTGTCATGCTCTTGTTCAAGGGAAAGTTTCAACCTGAGTCGACCATTTTGCAAATAGTTCTTGACCTTGCAAGTTGGCCTTCCTGAGTCGATCATTTCAATCTCATCATCACAAGTACTTGTCTCTTCACCCAATCTCTTCCAAATATTTGTCCTTTTCCACCCCTCGTGTTGGATGACGGAGGATTCCTTAATTCCTTCCTTCCAGGGGATCTCTTCCCATCAACTTCGATACATATTTCTCTGGGATAGGGATCTAGAGTCATATTTGGTACCTTGGGGATTGCAGTCATCAGTGACAAGTTCCTCGCTATTGGAAGTGGGAATACATCAATGCCCCCTTATCGATATATTATTCCAGGTGTTCAACGTCAACTCATTCATTCACACTTGTTAGATTGTACCTTGGTACCTTGACACCCATTATCATCATTGGTGGKTTGTCTCGCGTTTGTTAACGATATACATCAATGACCGATAATCAAACAATGTATTACTATGTTCGACTTCGACTCATCTATTCACATAGTGTAGAATTGTACAACGATGGATCATAGTGAAGAATTTTGGTGAAGTACGAGCACCACACCTTTTGTGCTCCTTCCCAACCCATATGGTGCCACCTCATAGACATTGGTACTTGTAGAGGATTAGTTTGTTCTCTCCATTTGGTCCCAGATATCCTTTGTTATTCATTTTGAGACATAGCTCCATTGCATATCTATTCATGGCTATGATCTACTTTGACATGAATACACTGTGTATTTTTCATGGCCATGCTTGTTAGTTCATTTATATCACATGGATCCACTGTGTACTATTTGTGGTCATGTACTTTATCTATAATTCATATTTGTGGTCATGTACACATTAGGGGGGATCTGTTATATCACAAAATGCCACACCTATGCATTTGTTCCATGTCCTAATCCTTTCCCTTGCCTTGCTAGAAAAATTCCCAACTTGCCTCATGCAAATCATCTAAAAAAAATGTCTTTTTCACATAACCGTAGGCTCCTTTGATGCAAAGCATGGATATCCATGACTTCTCAATTTGCAACCCACGGATTCCCTTAAAAAATGGAAAAAATAAAATAATTGCAAGTTTTCAGGCAAGTTTTTTGGTTGGGCTTGTTTCCCAACGTCCCCATGCCCGTACAAAATGGATTCCAACTTCCCAAACATCTTGAGGAAGATATAAAATCACCATTTAGGGTTAATATGAAGAATACTTTTGGTGCAAGGTTATGCTGCTAAGATCTAGAAAGGTTCCCTATCCTTATTGTCCTTTGAGTGACATTCCCCAATCTGGAAACTCCTTTTCCAGTGCCTCTTTCCTATCTATAAAGACATAGGATGTCTCCTTATCCCTATTTGGGATATTCAAGGAAGAGTATTGTGGTTGATTTGATGCTTGAAGGATTCGTGGAAGAACCTGGGAAGTTGGATCCGAAGTAGTGCCGAAAGCGAGTCAGGTTGTAGTTAACCTCTATATTTGGTGCTAATAGAAGAGATTGTTTTCCCTCCAAATTGTGTATTTATTGCAACATTGTGTGTTTTTGTTTATCATATTTTCTTTGAATATAGTACATGACATGTATATTGTTTGATTGTATAACTACCTCGTAGCAGTGCTTGTCTTGATTCCATTTTGCAGGCTAGTTTCGACAAAGGATTGGGAGCTCTTCGAGAAGTAGGAGTGAGGATCGACATCAAATGGGAGATTTAAGGTGCACTCTTTCTCCTTCTTTCTTTCCCTACTTTTTCCTAGAAAAAGTAGTTATTCTTTAAGTTTTGTATATTTGTCTATGAGGGAAGACTTCAGTCTTCTCAATACAGTCTTGATCTGTCATGATTTGACCCAAAGTCACAGGGGAAATATCCTGTCAACAAGGTGTCACCTTGTTGATGATCTGTCTCTAACTCTAGTCTCAAGGTTGTGGACCTTTGTTCTAGCCTAGAATACAAAACATGTAGTCTTTTTAATAGTTACAAATGGGGCTCATCTAGAGTGATGGATGAAACTTTAGGGTTTTTTTTTAATGGTTGGCCACATGTGAAAACATTTTGTGCATATATCCTCTGTCTATGTTGAAAGCAATACAATCTCATGGGATAGGTGTTATCTTTCCTCTAGAGAATCTACGAGTTGCTCATGTGTGATTAAATTATGTTCATGTTTCATCTTCTTTCTTTTATGTTGCAAACAATTGGTTCCTGATTTCCATGTGTAAGGACTTATGGCTATGACTAGATCACCTAAAGACATGGTGTGAGTATCCATTGTTTGTAATGCATTGGAGTGAAGCCTGACTAAGGGATTCATATTGGCTAATGGGATAAAAAAATGTACGAATGTCTCTACTTGACTATGTGCATTTTTGGTGTCATATTCTTTACCTTTGCATGAAAAACAAAAAACTACATTGCAATTCTCTCTTATGTGTAAGTTGTGATATATTTCATGATGTTGTGATTTTCTTTGATTTTTGAGGATGGATACATCATACATAGAAATACCTATTAATTTTTTGACTATGGCTATGGTTGCATTGTAGTCTAGAGGTGAGGTAGTAATCACTGTGTCCTTTTGTTGTGATAAAGCCTTCCACTGTTTGCTTGGTGTATGTAGATCAACCATGTCTTCCATTACCTAGTCTTCCTACTCTTCATCCTCATCCTCTTATTTTCCTTTATCTTGGAAATTATATACAATGATTTCATCATGACAATTCTTATGAGGATCTTCACTACCATTGCAATTTGGCGTGCCTAATATATCTTACGGAATCCCTTATTGCTCAGTTTGCACTCGGTCTTACTCCCATTTGTCTTGTGGATGTTGTTGGGTTCTCTTTGTATGCTTTTTTTTCTCCCAGACATATTCTACTTAGTTATTCACTTGTGTTTAACCAAAGTCTTGAGGATAATTCTATCCTCATCATCCAAAATTCCTTTATTGTCCTTGTTTGATCAGTTTGGGCCACCTTCTAGCTATTCCATTACTTCCTATGTTATGGCTAGGTTATAGATATTTGGGAGGCCACTTGTTGATTGTAACAAAAGATTGGGAGGATGCACTATGGGTTTCTTATTAATTGATTCTCTCTTTGTAGTACCCCTAGGTCGAACCCCAAAATGTAATTGTACATGTAGGTTGGTGAGCCAAGATATTTTGGGCCCAAGTGCCATTGTACATATGTTTGGTGGCTAGAGTTCCCACATGATTACAATATATTTGTAATGTGTATCACTCTTATTAATAAAAAGAAATACATCATTGTTGCAGACCAATCAGACGAAAGAGTATGGGGGACTAAGAAATCCATAACACAGAAAGGGGGGCCTAAGGGTATGAGATGATGAGCTAAGCCAAGGGGGCTTGAGTCAAGGAAACAATATTTTAATATTTCGTAAAGTCCAAATATTGAGATGTCTTCATCTAATTTCCAAGAGTGGGGTGACGTATACAAGTGGAGCTCATGAAGACAAGTGTTCAGTTGGGGACATGCAACTATATCGTGAGACTTAGTGTGTTTTAGAAAAAATTTTTTATCTTCCATCTTTTTTCCACCATGTTCATCCACAACCATTCTCATGCATGATCATCATCGTCGTCATATGATCTTTTATTATTTATCATGGTTGTTGGAAGGGAAGAACAAAACCATATGTACCTTATTCCCTTGTAATTCTCATACCTACATGGGTAAATCTCGAGGAGTTGTTGATAACAAAAGAGTCGAGATATGGAACTAAAGAGGTGAGTTTTCACCCCCGTGGTCAATCTCTCTCTCTTGTAAGAGAACAGTTGAAGATTCTTTACTGGTGCATTGGGAAATAGTTGCAGAGCTCTGAGACTTTTTGTTCATCGTGTTGTTGAAGCCCCAAAAGGGAAGTGGGGCAACCAAAGTACTATTGAGAAGAGAAGGGGCACACTTCCTAGGGTGGGATAGACATGTGGGAAATGTGATTATGTAGGTTAGTTGCAACAGTCGACACCTTGACCTAAGATTATTTGTTGAGTAAGAACCTCAGTCTTGCCTAGGAATCCTTCCCTGGTGGTGTTCTAGTCTTAGCTCATGGGTGACCTACTATTGAAATGTTTTGAGCAGCAGAGTCTATGGATGGGAGGAATGTCTGAGGTATGCGCAGTTGGTGATTTACATAAAATATAAGTGTCATTATGTGTAATTGCATATTTTTTTACAGTGTGTAATGTAGTCAATCTGTTACTGTATATATTTTTACATGGTTTATATATGTTGTTAGATCTGCATTTCCTACATGGTATTCATATGCAGTGAATTTAAGTTAATGAGATGATATCCGAGATATTTCAGACTTGTTTATGGTAATAATTATATCTATTCCATAAGGGGACCACTTTGGAGACTTCTCCAAATACACCCATCACATTCATTGACATCAATGACAACCACTACTTGTTGACATCAATGAAAACCAACTGTCTAACAGCAATGCCAACCAATTGTCCAACAATATCCCCCTTTGTCATTGATGGAAACACTCATACTCCACCTGTGAACAATGCTCCTCTGATTTTTTCCCCTCATGTTTCTCTCCCCCTTTGACAATAATGGGAAAGGGTATCTCCCCTTGGAGTTTCTCCCCCTATCTTCATGCTTATAATATTTCTCTTATGATCTTTCTCTTTGTCCCCCTTTGACATCATGGGTAAGAGGATAACTCCCCCTATCAATATACCTTCTCTGAACAATATTTCAGTGACTTCATGCGCTCCCCCTATCTTCATGTCTCTAATCTCTTTCTCTGAAAATTTCTCTTCCTTGAATTTTCTGCAAGATGTCGTGTAGATCAATGTGGGATTTCCTATATATGTTTTATTTCTTCTCTTCTGGTGTTCTTTGTCCATTGGTTATTCCTCTTTTAATTCATTGACATATATAATAAAAAAATCAAAGTTACTTGACTTCAAGTCTTCATGGCTTGTCAAGTTCACATCAATGACCATACTTTCCTCTAACGATATAGCTTCTTCTGATGATTTCTCTTCCATGTTATGGTGTTCCTTTCACTGCTTGCCTTCCCATGACTAACTAATTCAAATTGTTCATTGATTCCAATGATTCCAATTGTTACTATGATTTCATCCACTGTCATGCATCTGTTTATAAGACCTATAAAAGCTCTCATGAATCCATCTATGTCCATTTGTCATAAGCTACCCATGACTCTGCTACTCAACTGCATATAATGTTGACCCATCTGCTAATTACAACATATTATAGCTTCTCAAGTTGTCTTCTCAATTTTTCAAATCAGACTCTACATGTCTAAAACAATCTGTATTGAATGTGTCCATGTCTGAATGCATGCATGGAATCCTCTATACAATGAATCTCTGCCACTCTAAAACTGCCTCTCCAAAAACTACAAATACTTCAGACTACTCGAAAGATAGTTCTCTGATCTGTAGAGTTGTTTCTTAGACTCCCCCTCTTCAATATTCATATTAACTGGGAGTCTCCAAGCCGAATGGATCAAAAAATATCTTCTCTGAGGTGGAGGAATCCTCCTTTTTGTCTGCAGATTCATCATCATCCTCTTTCTGAATTTTGACCTCTTCCTCTTTTCCTATGGATTCATCATGATCTTTCACTACTGCAAATCAAGTGAGTACAATATTTGGGATCTGGTCTTCATTCACCTTTTCTTCTTGTTTTTCATTTCTTCTCCAAACCTTCCTATATCTAACATAGTCATTTTTTCCTATAGATTTTTCTTGATCTCATACTATTTCCAATCCTGGGAGTATGGCTTCTGGGTGTCCTTCATTTATTTTTTCTTCTTTTACCTGTTCTTGTTTTCTTTTCCAAACCTTCTTATATCTGATATCAGTGTTCTCTTTCATATAAGTATCCATCATGCGTCTACAATCATGAGCTATATGTCCATAGTTATGGCATTTGTAACATTCAATATTGTATGGAGTCACATATGCATTTCTTGCTGGACCATTTCTTCCATAAGTTCTATAATCTGCAGCTTTAAGTTAGTACAAATAAAGAAAATACTATAAAATAAACTTTCATACATGGGAGTGAATTATATTATTTGTGTTGTGGTCCTTCCAAACTCATGCTTTGGCTAATCACGATCTTCTCTTTTGTTGTTTCCTTCACAGTGATTGAAACTTCTTTGATACCTGAAAGTGGAGGGTCTTCTTTGGTATATGTCTCTTTTGCAATCATCTTCTCAAGTCTTCTTCATTTTTTGAATGTTCTCCTTTGAGGGCTTGCATTCTTCCTTCTTGACAAAGTCTCTGATGACTTCTACATAACTCTTAGCCTTCTCTTCATTCTTTCTTTCGAGTAACCTGTAACTTTTCCCTTAAAATTTATTTTCTGATGATGTGGAGATGTGAATATTTCTCTCTCTTCAGTGTTCTTATTGATATTTACAACTTTAATTCTTAATGTAACAACTTCTTCTTCAATCTTCTCACAACCTTATTCTTTCTTCATCATCTAGATCTTCATGAATTCTTCCTTTCTCTTTGTTTCTTCAAGTTGGGTCTTCAAGGAGACAAATTATTCTTCAAGTATTCTCTCTTACTGACTGAATTATGCTTCAAGATTATTTACATCCTCGGATCTTTCCTTGAGATGGCTAGTCAAAATCTCTTCTATCTTCTCTATTTTCTTTCTTTGTGCTACTACTTCAGCTTCCAAAAATTGTTTCTCTTTCAATTGATCCTTGAGAGTTTCTTTAATCATTTTGGCCTGGTCTAGTTGAGATTTAGATTCATGGCAACCTGCCTTATTTCTCCAGTACCTTCCTTTACTGTGCTCAATTATTTCTTGAGGAACTTGTTTTCCCTCCTTTGTTTTCTTATCTCGCTCAAAGAACTAATTAGTTCAATCTCAAAATCCACTACGCCTTCTTCACAATCTTCTTCTTTTGAATATGTCTGACATGATGAGAACCTTTCTACTTGCTCTTCTTTAGCATATTCTATATTCTTATTAGCATTCTCTAGCTTTGCGATATAATGGGATTCCTTAAATTATATATTATGTATCTTATCCCAAAGTTCTTTGGTTGATGAAAATTTTCCCACTTTGTCTTCTACTTGATCCGGTAATCCTTCCAAGATGAAATCCATTGTTATTTTGTTATTTTCTTGTTTCTCTTCATTTCCTTCTTGGTTGCAGTCTTCGATTTCTTTGAACCGGTGTATCCTGTAAAAATTGATTTCCAAACATCATATCCATGTGCCAGTAAAAATAATTTCATCTTGCAGCTCCACATTTCATATTTCTGACCATTTTGACCATCAAACTGTGGTATTCCATTCTTATACAAATGGTTTCTCTCCATGATCTACCTTCTAGTGGTTAGCTTATTTCTTGAAGGAAAATCGCTCTGAAACCAATTGTTGGAATACTAATAGGGGAGGTGAATCAGTATGAGAACTTTTTACCACTTTCAATCCCAATATATAAATTTCAACTTTATCAACAATATATCATTTATGATTGCATTCAATATATCATGAGCATATATCCATAAGTAGTATCATCACATCAAATAACCACATGCAMAGTACACAAGAATTTACGTGGAAACCCAAATGGGAGAAAACCATGGAATGCTTTCTTATATATATCAAGAATACAATCATAGGAAGCACCGACTTCCAAATTATCTAGCACCAACTGGAAGGAGGCACCAACCCACTGATTTACAGGCACCAACTCCCTGAGTTCTCTGGAAACAACCAGAAGGAGGCTATGACCCCCTGATTTATAGGCACCAACCTGAAGGAAGCACCAACTCGTTGAGTTATCCAGCACCAACCAGAAGGAGGCTACGACACCCCGATTTATAGTCACCAACCTGAAGGAAGCTCCAACTCCCTGAGTTCTCTAGCACCAAATGGAAGGAGGCTACAACCCCCTTTTCTTGCCTCATCTTGTTTCCCTGAAATATAAGTGTAGACTCACTATCACTACCATTGATATTGTGACTGTCAATGTCACCAATACATCAACCAACCTGCCACTATCACTGTCACATCAACCTATGACTACCACTGTCACATCAACCTGTCATTTATGATCAACCAATCATCCAACCTATCATTGTATCTATCATTGTCTTTGTCACCGATATACCATCATCAACCAACTATAACCAAATCAACTCACATAGATACCAAAACCATCACCAAACTGAGTACATCAACCTGTATCGACCATGCATCAATCATGCACATCAACCTATACCATACCATGTATATCAACTTGTACCATACCATGTATATCAAATTGTACCATACCATGCATCAACCATGTACCATAACAATTACATCAACCATGTATCACATCAAGTACATCGACCATGTATCAAACCTGTACCATCTCATGCATCAACCATATCCCATATCACTCATGATATGTCTCAATCATGCCATACACCATGTACCATAGGATATCATCAATGAAGTGTCAAGATAGACAAGATACCAAGATACCAATATAGCCAAGACATGTACCATAGAATATACCTCACACCATGCACCAAAGATGTGCCTCAAGCATATATCAATGCCTCAACAACATATCAAAGGCATGGCCATCACATCATCAACATGTAAACAAGATGTACCTCAAACCATGTGGCTCAAGAATGTGCTAACATCCACAAACCATGTACCAAGAGATACCATCAAACATGTGTCATGTCACTCATGATATTCCTCAAGCATATACCATACAACAAACCATATGCCAGGTATCCAAGATGTGCCTCTAACAATGTATCATACCATCACCAAGGTGTACCATGCACAATCACTACCATGACATGCCTCAAGCATGTACCATAACAACATAAGCATAAGCCTCAAAGATAACACATAAGCATACCTCTAATCCTTTAGAAACCCTAATGCATCAGATACCAAATAAACAGACCAACTTGGGCATCAACAACCTAGCACAAGCATTCTTTCCCACTTTTATCTTGTCCTTGTGGGACCAAGACCAGTTGTCACGTGGGGCCTCACGTGACGGGCACTAAGCAACCCACGGGGGTGCCTCATGGGACGCTAGTAATTTGACCCACGAGGGTCAGCCAAACTAGGGTTTCTTTAGAGAAACCTCTGCACACCTGCAATCCTGAAACTCTCACCTTTTCTCTCCCTCGCTACCTCAGATTTCTCCATCGCAAATTCACTAATAGATCACTTACTCACATACAATATATTCAATAGAGTGAGTGTGTGAATTTGTTTATGAGTGACTTCTTGAGGTGTATATATACTTTTTCTAAGTAACCTCTTTAATTAACTTTAGGGATTCTTGAAATTTCTTCTTACAACCACTTTACCCTTTCATTAATGAATTGCAACCAATTAGGGGCTTCTTAATCCATATTTGGGGATTCCAACTTCATGACCTCATAAATCCTCAACCATGAGGAACTACGTGGTGTTCCATATACCATTGGAAATGGCATGATGAGGACTATCCATCTATGAGTGTGTTATCTGCATTTACATTGTCCTTCATGTACTTATTCCTCAAACAAATTTGGGATTCAGGAACACACCTATGGGTTTCTTGTATACTTATTCAAAGCATATTCCCATGATGGCCATGATTAGAGATACGCCATAAGGGGACCACTTTGGAGACTTCTCCAAATAAACCCATCACATATGTTGACATCAATGACAACCACTGCTTCTTGACATCAATGACAACCAATTGTCCAACAATAGTAACAACCAACTGTCCAACAATAGTGACAACCAATTGTCCAATAATCTCCCTCTTTGGCATTTATGGAAACACTCATACTCCACCTGTGAACAATGCTCCTTCTATGTTTCTCTCCTCTTGCTTCTATCCCTATTTGAAATCAATGGAAAAGGTTATCTCCCCTTGGGGTTGCTCCCCCTATATTCATGGTTCTAATATTCCTCTTCTTATCTTTCTCTTTCTCCCCCTTTAACATCATGGGTAAAAGGGTAACTCCCCATGTCGATATACCTTCTCTGAACAATATATCTTTGACTTCATGCACTCCCCCTATCATCATGCTTATGATCTCTTTCTCTTACAATTTCTCTTCCTTGACTTTTCTATAAGATGTCGTGTAGATCAATGTGGGATTTCTTGTACATGATTTATTTCCTTTCTTTTGGTGTTCTTTTTCCATTGGTGCTTCCTCTTGTAATTCACTGACATACATAAAAATAATTCAAATTTACTTGAATTCAATTCTTCATGGCTTGTCAAGTTCACATCAATGACCATACTTTCCTCTGAAGATATAGCTTATGCTGACGATTTCTCTTCCCTGTTTTGTTGTGCTTTCACTTCCTGCCTTCCTATGAGTAAATGATTCCACTTGTCCACCGATTCCACTGAGTCTAATTGTTACTATGCTTCCATCCACTGTCATGTATCTATTTATACCTATCAAAGATCTCATGAATTCATCTATGTCCATATGTCATAAGTTTCCCATGACTCTGCTACTCAACTACATACAATGTTGACCCATATGTTGATTACAACATATTCCAACTTCTCAAGTTGTCTTCTCAATTTTCCAAATCAGACTCTACATGTCTACAACAATCTGTACTGAATGTGTCCCTGTCTAAATGCATACTCATAATCCTCTATACAATAAATCTTTTCCACTCTGAAACTGCCTCTCCAAAAACTACAAATACTTCAGACTACTCGAAAGATAGTTCTCTTATCTGTAGAGTTGTTTCATAGACTCCCCCTCTTCAATATTCATATTTATTGGGATTCTCCAAGCCGGATGGATCAGAAAAATATCCGCTCTGATGTGGAGTAATCTTCCTTTTCGTCTACGGATTCATCATCATCCTCTTTCTGAATTTTGACCTCTTCTTCTTTTCCTATGGATTCGTTGTGATATTTCACTATTGCAAATCATGTGAGTATGATCTTTGGGACCTGGTCTTCATTCACTTGTTCTTCGTTTTTTTTCATTTCTTCTCCAAACCTTCATGTATCTTACATAGTCATTTTTTCCTGTAGATTTTTCTTGATCTCGTACTATTTCCAATCCTGGGAGTATAACTTATGGGTGTCCTGTTGGATTACTGAGAGGGGGGGTGAATCAGTAATAACGTAATTATAATCATTTTTCTTCAAATGTTATATCAATGTAGAATTATTATCCAATAATGAGCAGTAATAAATAAACAATCACACACATGCACAGTACACCAGTG
>SNQJ01S0013090.1:107875-121894 GCA_010110895.2 Picea sitchensis | reverse complement strand
TACTTCTTATCAACCATGAAAAAACAATAATGAGTCATATTTACATCAAACACTATTGGGTCCATTACCCAAACCTTTGTGCTACGGGTCTTTCTTCAAGGGTTGACATCAATGACAACCAACCTTAATCAACATGTCCTTCATTGATATGTTCTTCCTTTAACCATTCTTGTTTTCTTTTCTAAACGTTCTTATATAGGATATCAGTGTTCTCTTTCATAGAAGTATCCATCATGTGTCTACAATCATGAGATATATGTCCATAGTTATGGAATTTGTAACATTCAATATTATATGGAGTCACATATGCATTTCTTGCTTGACAATTTCTTCCATAAGCTCTGCAATCTGCAGCTTTATGCCCAATGTTAGTACAAATAAAGCAATGGCCATAAAACAAACTTCCATACCTAGGAGTGAATGATATTATTTGTGTTGTGGTCCTTCTGAACTCATGCTTTGGATGATCACGGTATTCTCTTATGTTGTTTCCTTCACAGTGATTAAACCTTCTTTGATATCTGAAAGTGGAGGGTCTTCTTTGGTATCTGTCTCTTTTGTGTAATCCTCTGCTTGAGTCTTCTTCATTTGTGGAATGTTCTCCTTTTAGGGCTTGCATTATTCCTTCTTGATAGAGTCTCTGATGACTTTTGCATAACTCTTAGTGTTCTCTTCATTCTTCCTTTCTAGTAACCTGTAACTTTTCCCTTCAACTTTCTTTTCTGATGATGTGGATATTTCTCTCTCTTCAGTGTTTTTGCTGAGCTTAACAACTTTAATTCTTAATGTAACAACTTATTCTTCAATATTCTCACAATATTCTTCTTTCTTCATCATCTGGATCTTCATGACTTCTTCCTTTCTCTTTGCTTCTTCAAGTTGGGTCTTCAAGGAGATAATTTCTTCTTCAAGTCTTCTCTCTTGTTGATTGAATTCTGCTTTAAGCTTATTTAAGTCCTCAGATATTTCCTTGAGATGGCTAGTCAAAATATCTTCTATCTTCTCTGCTTTCTTTCTTTGTGCTATTATTTCATCTTCCAGACAATGTTTCTCTTTCAACTGATCCTTGAGAGTTTCTTCAATCGTTTTGGCCTGGTCTAGCTGAGCTCTTAGATTCATGGAAACCTTCTTGATTTCTCCAATATATTCCTTTAGCATGTTCAATTCTTCCTTGAGGAACTTGTTTTCCCTCCTTTATTTTCTTATCTCACTCAAAGCACTAATTAGTTAAACCTCAAAATCCACTACGCCTTCTTCCCAATCTTCTTTTTTTTGAAATTTGTCTGACATGATGAGCACCTTTCTACTTGTTTTGCTTCAATATCTTCTTTATTATGATTTGCATGCTTTGGCTCTACAATAGAATGGGATTTATTAAAGTATATATTATGTAGCTTATCCCAAAGTTCTTTGGTTGATGAAAATTTTCCCACTTTTTCTTTTACCTGATCCAGTAATCCTTCCAAGATGAAATCTATTGCTATTTTGTTGTTTTTATTCATTTCCTTATTGGTTATAGTCTTCAGTTTCTTTGAACTAGTGTATATTGTAACAACTGATTTCCAAACATCATATCCATGTACCTGTAAAAATAATTTCATCCTGCAACTCCACATTTCATATGTCTGACCATTCTGAGCATCGAATTGTGGTATTCTATTCTTATAAAAATTGTTTCTCTCCTTGATCTACCTTCCAGTGGTTATATTATTTCTTGAAGGAACCTCACTCTGATACTAATTGTTGGAATACTGAGAGGGGGGGTGAATCAGTATGAGCACGTTTTACCACTTTCAATCCCAATATATGAACTTCAACTTTATCAGCAGTATATCATTTATGATTGCATTCAATATATCATGAGCATATAACCATAATAAGTATCATCACACCAAATAACCACATGCATAGTACACCATAATTTACGTGGAAACCAAAATGGGAGAAAAACATGGAATGATTTATTATTCTTATCAAGAATACATTCATAGGAAGCACCAACTTCCAAATTCTCTAGCACCAACCCCCTGATTTATAGGCACCAACCTGAAGGAGGCACCAACTCCCTGAGTTCTTCGACACCAACTGGAAGGAGGCTACGGCCCCCTGATTTACAGGAAGCACCAACTCCTTGAGTTCTCTGGCACCAACCGAAAGGAGGCTATGACCCCTTGATTTACAGGCACCAACTTGAAGGAAGATCCAATTCCTTGAGTTATCCGCGGGAACCAATTGGAAGGAGGAAACAATCCCATTTCCTTGCCCCATCCTCTCCCTGAAATATAAGTGTCGAATCATTGTCACTACCACTGATACTGTCACTGCCAATGTCACCTATATAAAAAAACATTTCACTATCCACATCAACCAACTTGTCTATGTCACTATCACATCAACCTGTGACTACCACTGTCACATCAACCTATCATTGATGATCAACCAATCATCCAACCTGTCATTGTCTCTGCCACTGTCTTTGTCAATGATATACGATCATCAACCTCCTATAACTATATATACTCACATTGATACCAAAACCATCACCAAACCAAGTACATCAACCTATATCAACAATGCATCAATCATGCACATCAACCTCTACCATACCATGTACATCAACATGTACCATACCATGTACATAAAATTGTACCATAGCATGCATCAACCATGTGCCATACCAAGTACATCAACCATGTATCATATCAAGTACATCAAATATGTATCAAACATGTACCATCTCATGCATAAACTATATACCATATCACTCATAATATGTCTCAATCATGTCATACACCATGTACCATAGGATATCATCAATGAAGTGTCAAGATATACAAGATACCAAGATACCAATATAGCCAAGGTATGCTTCTAATCAATGTACCATAACATCCAATGCATGTACCTCAAAAATGTACCATAGAATATGCCTCACACCATGCACCAAATATGTGCCTCAAGCATATATCGATGTCTCAGCAAGATATCAAAGGCATGACCATCACATCATCAACATGTAAACAATATGTACCTCAAACCATGTGCCTCAAGCATGTGCCAACATCCATAAACCATGTACCAAGAGATACCATCAAACATGTRCCATATCACTCATGATATTCCTCAATCATATACCATACAACAAACCATATGCCAAGCATCCAATATGTGCCTCTAACAATGTAACATACCATCACCAAGGTGTACCATGCATAATCACTACCATGACATGCCTAAAGAATGTATGATAACAACATAAGAATAAGCCTCAAAACTAACACATAAGCATACCTATGATCTTGTAGAAACCTTTATGCATCAGATAACAGATAAATAGACCAACCTGGCATAAGCATTCTTTCCCACTTTTTTCTTGTCCTTGTGGGACCAAGACCAGTTTTCACGTGAGGCCTCGTGTGACAGGCACTAAGAAACCCGTGGGGGTGCCTCGTGGGACACTAGTAGTATGACCTGCGGGGGTCAACCAACTTAGGTTTTCTTTAGATAAATCTCCACACACCTGCAATCCCAAAACTCTCACCTTCACTCTCCTTCGCTACCTCAGATTTCTCCATCGGAAACTCACTAATAGATCACTTACTCACATATAATATATTCAATAGAATGTGTGTGTGAATATGTTTATGAGTGACATATTAAGGTGTATATATACTTTTTCTAAGTAACCTCTTTCCTTAACTTTAGGGCTTCTTGAACTGTCTTATTACAACCACTTTACCCTTTCATTAATGACTTACATCCAATTAGGGGCTTCTTAACCCATATTTGGGGCTTCCAACTTCATGAACTCACAACTCCTCAACCATGAGGAGCTACGTGATGTTCCACCTACCATTGGAAATGAGATGAAGAGGACTATCCTTTTATGATTTCATTACCTGCATTTACGCTGTCAATCATGTCCTTATTCCTCAAACAACTTCGGGCTTCATGACCACACCTATGGGTTTCTTGTAGACTTCTTTAAAGCATCTTCTTGTGAGGGCCATGCTTAGAGATACGCCATAAGGTGACCACTTTGGAGACTTCTCCAAATACACCCATCACATATGTTGACATCAATGACAACCACTGCTTATTGAAATCAATGACAACCAATTGTAGAATAAAAATGACAACCAACTGTCCAATATAACATTTGTGGGGAATTCAAGGAATTCACTCCTGAAATTAAAAATTTATATTTTAAATATATAATCGAACCTGCAATTGGTTGAATTTTTGGAAATTGCAGAACGTCGTGATAAAATAATTTGGGCAAAAGTCCCAAAGTTGCGGTGGAACTTCTTGGAAAAATTGCAAGTAATGTAAGAAACAAACCAAGAATTAAAAATCCTCAAATTTTAAATGATAATTCGAACAAATTCAGGCATGTAGATGTCTGAATTTCAAGGCACAATGAAACCATAGAGGAATCGTTGCATATTTTAAATGGGTATGAAGGGTATATGGAGAATAGGTATAATACACTGTGGAGCGCAGTGACATTTCAAGATTTTTCTAAGTCCTAAGGATCGGTCAGGCGGATGGGTGGACGGCGTTCTAAGAGTAAAATAAATATGGGATCACCCCAAGCCGCGGTGAAGTGAAAATGTGGCTAAGTGTTAGAATTCCACGAAGATAATAAAACATAAGAAAGTGTTAAGTTTGAACGAGATGTTTTAATGATGGAGATTGAATTAAAATACCGATTGGACGGTTGTTGAGTATTAAGACTGTGTGGAGCATTTTATAGCTAAGATAATGGACCAATGGTCAAGATCTAATTCAAATATAATCAGATGGTGGTTGAGAATCAAAGCTATGATGCTCAAGCTAACGAATTTATCTTCCCTATCATGTCATTAACAATCTTCCTACTCAATGATTTTGAAGGGGACACGGGAATAAGTCATGAGAATTCATGGATATCAAAGTCCATGTATTCACTGAAGAATGTAAAATTGATATTGATAATTCTTAAGAAATGAGAAATAAATTATTTATGGAGAAATTGTGAAGAACATAATGTTGCATAAAATGATGGATTTGTTAAATCCTTGTAGTCTTACAAATCTTTTTGCATGCACATTTTTCATAACCAAGCAAAATTCAAGAGAAATATCAAATATAAGAGGCATGGAAGATGCATAGAGACCTTACAACTATGAAGAGGAAGCCGGATTTTTTGGTATGAGCATGGGTGTTGCAGAGATAGAATCCAATGGGAGTGGAGAAGGCAAAGAGGAGAGCATGAATTTAGTGGAGACTATAAAGATTCTGCAAAGATATGTGCAAAGCTATAAGATTGATAATGAAAGGCTTATGAAGGACAAAAAGTAGCAAGATAGATTCAACATCAAGATGTTGCAGAGCTTGGATATAATAGAGAAGAAAATGGATAAGGAGACAAAATCAAGCAATTCAAGGAGTCACAGATCTCACAATTAAAGAAGAGAATCCAAAAGTGTGGATAAGCATCATTATCACTCACCAAGGAAGTCAACTAGAAGGGCATACAATAGTCCAAGCATATCACCTTTTATAATGAATAAGAGGAGGTCTGGGTGGATGAATTACAAGGAGAAATGACCAATATTAAGCCTCCTACCTTTGATGGTGAACACGAGAAAGATGAAGATGTAGAGACTTGTTTGTTGGGGATGAAGATATATTTTCAGTTGCACAATTATTCCTCACAAGCAGAAGGAAGAATTGTTATTTATCAGTTTAAAGTAAAAGCATCAAAGTGGTGGGACAAGCTTGTGCAAGTACAACATATTGATAAGAATAATTTCACTTGGAAATAGTTCAAGAAGTATTTTCATAAGAAATACTTGACCAAGTGTTACTACGATAGAAAAATGAAGGAGTTATTTGAACTCAAGCTTGGAAGCATGACTATGGATGAATATGAAAGAATATTCTTGGAAATGTTGGAGTATGTTGAATTCATTGAAGATGAACAAGTAAATTTTGAAAGGTTTTTAAATGGGTTGTCGTCAATGTTCAATGAAAACATACAAGATGATGATCACGAGACATTGGATGAAGCAATAAGGAGAGTCAAGTGCCTCTATGATCAGAATAGAGGAACACCAAATTTCCACAAGGCTTGGGAAGATAAGAAGAGGGGCAAGATGGAGCAGAGGGGGAAAGGGAATAAGCCACCCTTCTTCAAAATTAATTCTCAAGGACAACCAACCCATAATGATTCCAGTGTGTCAGAAACATTGGGAAAAGGACCAGGGAAACAACCTATGAAATGTTGGGGTTATGAAGGAGATCACATGCAAAAATGTTTCCCTCATAGAGGTTAAAAAGTGAGGATTGTTCACAATGTACAACAAGTTGAAACAATTGAGGACATGGGAAGAAGTATGCAAAGGATCTATGTAGCCATGGAAAACAAGCAAGCTTAATTTCAATCTCACATGATTGAAGTGGAAGGTAAGATCAACTATCAACCTATTGCTATTTTGATTGATTCAGGAGCTAGTCATAGTTATATAGATCCTAAGATGGTGGAAAGATTTCATTTGATAGGAAGCAAGATTGGAAAACCTTGGTTGGTTCAATTAGCTACAGGAGCTAAAAGAAGAATTAGTGATATAGTCAAGGATTGTCCAATGGAAATGAATGCACTGTGTACAAAGGTTGATTTGAACATCATACCTTTGGGATCATATGACTGCATAATTGGTATGGATTAGTTGGATAAACATGATGTTGTCCTATATTTCTATAAAAAATCATTTACTTACTTGGATGAATAAGGAAAATTGAGGACAATTCAAGGTATTCCAAGAGTAATAACCTTTAGAGAAGTTTCAACTTTGCAGTTGAAGAAAATATTCAGGAAAGGATGTCAAATATTTGCAGTGCATGTGGAGGAGGCACCTAAGGATAAAGTGCCAAGCATTTAAGACTATGAAATATTGAAAGAGTTCGAGGATGTATTTAGAGAGATATCAGGGTTGCCACCGAAAAAAGATATTGATTTCTCTATTAATATGATTCCTAGAGTTGCATCGGTGTCAAATATTTGCAGTGCATGTGGAGGAGGCACCTAAGGATAAAGTGCAAAGCATTGAAGACTATGCAATATTGAAAGAGTTTGAGGATGTATTTAGAGAGATATCAGGGTTTCCACTGAAAAAAGATATCGATTTCTCTATTAATATGATTCCCAGAGTTTCACAGGTGTCCAAGACTCCTTATATGATGAGTACACCAGAATTGTAGGAATTACAAATGCAACTTGAAGAAATCTTGAAGAAGGGGTATGTACGCCCAAGTGTGTCTCCTTGGGGTATGTACACCCAAGTGTGCCAAAAATAAATATGGTACCTTGATGTTATGTATTGACTTCAGGAAGTTGAACAAGGTGACTGTGAAGAACAAGTATCTTTTTCCAAGGATAGATGATCTATATGATCAGCTAAAAGGTGCAGAGATATTCTTGAAGATTGACCTCAAATTAGGCTATCATCAAGTGAGAATCAAAGAAGAAGATATCAGCAAGACCACTTTCAGAACGAGATATGGCCATTATGAGTTTACAGTGGTTCCATTTGAGTTGTTAAGTGCATCAGCTTACTTTATTTGTTTGATGAATGGTGTTTTCAGAAATTACTTGGATAAGTTTGTCATTTTCTTCTTGGATGACATTATTATCTACTCAAAATCTGAAGAAGAGAACGACAAACACTTGAGGATGGTGCTATAAGTGTCGAGGGAACACCACATGTATGAAAAATTGAGCAAGTGTTCATTTTATCAAAGGCAGATACATTATTTGGGCCATATCATTTCAGAGGAAGGGATATTTATGGATCCTGAAAAGATAAGAGTCATTGAGGGGTGGCCAGTACCAAGAATGTCTCAGAGGTGATATTTTTCATGGGACTTGTTGGATACTATAGAAGATTCATTAAAGGTTTTTCAAAGATTGCTCACCCAATCATTTCCTTGCAAAAGAAGGGTGTAAGATTTGAATGGACTACTTACAGTGAAAGAATATTTCAACACTCGAAATACTTATTGAAAATTGCACCTATCTTAAAGATTATGGATCCTGATAAAGAATTTGGTGTGTGCATTGATGCATGAAAAGAAGGACTTTGTGGAGTCCTTAGTCAAAATGGGCATGTGATATGTTATGAATCAAGAAATTTAAAGGAGCATGAGAGACATTACACTATTCATGATTTGGAATTGGCATACATAGTTCATGCCTTGAATATGTGGAGGCACTACCTTATGGGAAGAAGATTTGAATTGAAGACAGACCATAGTGGTCTGAGGTAATTGTTTGGACAACCAACTCTGAATGCTAGGAAAAACAGATGGTTGGAAATTATTAATGAATATGACTTTGATATAAAGCATATAAAAGGCAAAGAGAACAAGTTGGATAAAGAACTTAGCAGAAAGGTGCATGAGATGCATGCTAAAGCCATAAACATGTACAAATTTGATCTAAAAGATAGAATTTTAGAAGCAACAAAGTTATATCATCACTATGTGCAAAAAATGGAAAAATTACAACAAGATAATTTGCAGCAGAAAACTAAAGACTATGAGGTGAGAGAAGATGGAATCCTCTTGTATAAAGGAAAATCTTACGTACTTAATTCTCAAGGGTTGAGGAATATGGTACTAAAAGAGATGCATAATGTACCTTATGTTGGGCATCTGAGGTACCAGAAAACAATTGAAACTGTCAAGAGCCAATATTTTTGGCCAGGTATGAAGAAAGAAGTGGTTGGTTACATAATCAAATGTCTTGACTGTCAGAAAGTAAAGGTTGAGCACAGACATCCAGTTGGTTTTCTACAACAATTTCCCATTCCTAAGTGGAAATGGGAAGTGGTGACAATTGATTTCATCACCAAGTTGCTCAGAACAGTGAAGCAGCATGACTCCATCATGGTAGTGGTGGATAAGCTCACCAAAGCTTCTCATTTTAATCTAGTAAAGCTAACTCACAAGGAAGCTAATATAGCATATATCTATATGAGAGAAATTCCAAGGCTTCATAGTGTGCCTAAGGCAATAGTTTCTTATATATATCCCAAGTTTACATCGTTTACATCAAAATATTGGAAGGGATTATTCAAAGGATTTGGGACCCGTCTGAACTTTAGAACAACATATCACCTGGAATTTGATGGAAAACAAAGAGAATCAATCAAGTGAATGAAGATATTCTAAGAATGTATGTGATGGATAAACCATCAAAATGGGAAGAGTATTTACACTTAGTTGAGTTTGCCTATAATAATGAGTATCAAGCATCTTTGAAGATGAGCCCATTTGAGGCATTATATGGCAGAAAGTGTAATACCCCAGTAAGTTGGGACAACCCAACAGATAGAGAAGTGGTTGGGCCATAACTTCTCAAGGAAATGGAAGATCAGATGGCGAAGATAAAAAAGAATTTAAAGGCTTCCCAAGACAGGTAGAAAATATATGAAGATAAGAACATAACTCACGGAGAGTTTAAAGTGGGTGACCATGTATTTTTGAAAGTGAAGGCCAAGAGAAGCTCTTTGAAATTGGAGAGTTGTTCAAAGTTGGCAACAAGATATTGTGGACCATTTGAAATCCTGGAGAGGATTGGTCATGTTGCATACATGCTTTCATTACCTGCATCCATGTGCATTCATAATGTATTCTATGTGTCTTTGATTAAAAAGTATGTGCCTGATGCTAATCATATAATTGATTGGAATGTGATTCAGGTGGGTAAAGAAGGTGACTTATGAGTGCATCATGTGTGCATATTGGATCGAAAGGTCAAGCAAATCTAGAACCGAACCATCGGGCTAGTAAAAGTCCAGTGGACCTAGTACAGTCCTGAAGATGCCATGCAAGAAGAGTACCCACATCTTTTTTAAGCTTTCTGAAGATTTTTGTTTGTAGATGTATATAATGCACTGAGGATAGTGCATAAATATGGGGGAGGGGAATGTAGTACCCCTAGGCTGAACCCCAAGATGTAATTGTACACGTAGGTTGGTGAGACAAGATATTTTGGGCCTAAGTGACATTGTACATATGTTTGGTGGCCTGAGTGCCCATATGATTACAATATCTTTGTAATATGTATCACTCATATTAATAATAAAATGCATCGATGCTACAGACCAATCAGATGAAAGAGTATGGGGGACTAGGAAATCCACTAGAGGGAAAGGGGGGGGCTAAGGGTCTGAGATGAGGCGTTGAGTTAAGGGGACTTAAGTCAAGGAAATATTATTTTAATATTTCCTAAAGTCCAAATCTTGAGATGTCTTCATATAAGTTCCAAGTGTGGGGGAACACATACAAGTGGAGCTCATGAACCTTCATGAAGAAAAGTGTCCATTTGGGGACATGCAAATAAATTGTGAGACTTAGTTTGTTTTGGAAAAAAATTATATTTCATCTTTCTACCACCATCTTCATCCACGACCATTCTCATGCACGATCATCATCATATATGTTATTATTTTTCTTGGTTGTTGGAAGGGAAGAACCTTGTCATCTGTACCTTATGGAATTGGCATTCTCATACCTACATGGGAAAATCTCAAGAAGTTGTTGATAACAAGAGAGCCAAGATCTGGAACTGAAGAGGCGGGTTTTTTGGCCTGTGGGAAGACTCTCTCTCTTGTAAGAGAATTGTCAAAGATTGTTTGTTGGTGCACTGGGAGATAGATGCAAAGCTCTGAGACTTTCTATCTGACATATTGTTGAAGCACTGAGAGGGAAGTGGGGCAGTCGAAGGATTATTGAACAGAGAAGGGGCACACTTCGTGGGGTGGTACAGGCATGTGGGAAATGAGATTTTGTAGGCTAATTACAATAGTCGACACCTTGACCTGAGATTATTTGTTGAGTAAGAACCTTAGTCTGGCCCAGGAATCCTTCCCTGGTGGAGTTCTAGTCTCAGCTCGAGAGTGATCTGTTGCTGAAAGTTTATTAGCAACAAAGTCTATGGCTGGGAGGAACGTCTAAGATCTACATGCAGTAGGTGATTTACATAAAATATAAGTGTCCTTATGTGTAATTGCATATTGTTTACTATGTGTAATGTATTCAATTTGTTACTATGATTGTATGTATTTTTACGTGGTTTATATATGTTGTTAGATTTGCATTGCATACATGGTATTCATATGCATGAAATTTAAGTTAATGAGATGGTAAGGATTATTAGCTTAATATATCAGAGCCATAAAGGCAGAAATTCCAAGAAAATTGTAATTCCATTGTGACAAAAGAAGAATTGGTGTCGTGCCACAAGCCTGTGTGGCTAGGGACGTGACACTATGGTATCAAAGCTAAACTTTTGGGTTTGTTGGTAACAAGTATTGTTACATTCTGGTATCAGAGTTGTGGCATAATTCATGATTTTTTGTGGTGTGGCTCAGCTCGGGACTGGGGTCATTACATCCATGATCATCTCATCTAGATCATTGAACCCTTTAGTAACCTCTTTCCTAGTGTATATCTTTTTACCCCATGTTACCTTTTGTGGTATTTCTGGTATTTTGAAGGTTAACTATTGTGATGCAACACTCTTTGATAGCTATCATTTTTCTCAAGTATATTAAATCTATGGCAGGTCCAGTTGCAATTTTTGAACTCCTTTATCTTGCTATATTAATTCAATGTAAATTATGTTCCTTGTGAGAGAGGAGGGAGAATAGGAACACTACCAAAATCCTATATCTCCTTGGGGTGAAGTTTCTTCCTTGGAAAAAAGAAAAACTATTGGCTTATTCTATCAATTTTGTGATATCTAGTTAGCCTTTTGTTTCTATGTTGATGTCTTTTGTCAAGATGTATGGAAGGGGATGTTGATGAATGCAGTTATGTGAGACATTCTCCAGCTTACAAACCTGTGAGGTGTGGATCATTGCAGCTATGTGAGTCTTTATCTCAGCTTACAAACCTGAGAGAAATCCCCTAAGACGGGTATGTGGTTCCTACCCGAGACAGAGCTAGGAACGTAGAGATGACCTCCTCCATTCAGAGAGTTGAGAATAACTCCAAATGATTATCCAATGGGAAAGGCGATCTGTTGAGTTAGACATGCATGTGGCTGAGCACAAGGTGAACGTGTGAAATCTCAAAGTGTTGGGTGCATTGTCATGTGAACAGAAATGAAGATGATGTATTAGCCTCCTCTGAGTAGCAGAGTTGACGAGAAGACTCCAAATGATTATCCTATGTGAGGCAATGAGAAAGAAGATATGTAGAGTGGACGAGCATAGGTGAACGTCTGAAGATATAGTTATTCTATGTAATGCAGTGAACCAGAGATATGGCATCCCTATGGATGTGCCCCTAGTGGATGAGCACTAGTGGGTGTATCATATCCTTTGCTATATATTTTTCAAGAGTCAGACCTTCCTGTAACCCTAATTGTTATGTAAAGGGTAGAGGTCGGCCCTACCTTAATGTGATTAATAATAAATGTAAAAGATAATTAATCTGGATAATATTAATAATCATAATAATAATAAATATATTATGACTTAAGAGAGGTCGACCCTATTGAGCCAATAGACACTTATGTTGATAGAACAAGTCTAATATAAGTAAGGGAATATTCCCCATTGTGGAATTACATCTTTTTTGTGAGTTTGGAAATTTCAGCAAGTACACTTCTTTGGGAAAAGGTGTGTACCTCTCTTGGGAGCTAGAGTTCTAGGGTTTGAGCACCCTATTGTGTGTTAGGTCTTTCTTGGTGGTGAAGGAATATAGCAACAGATTTGGATGGGTTTTCTTCCCTTGTTGAGAAGGGTTTCCTGAGATACTTCTTTATGTTCTTGTGCATGGTGTTTATTCTTGTGATCTTGGTTGTTGCAACATTCTTGTTTATGGTTAAGACAAATGCAAATTGAAATGAACTACATGCTTAACCTAGCTTATTGAAAAATCAACAGGGGATTCCCTCAATTCTTCCCCCCCTTCAATTATTGGCCCTCCATCAATGTTATCTATGGTCACCTTGAATTTTATCCATTATTGGTAGTGATTGATGATATGTTTCAAAAATCATATTTGAAATAGCGTTACATATAACATTCTATTGTACTAAGCATTAAATATCATGTCATTCATATCCATATTGTTGAAATATTTTATGTACTTACACAGATTTAAGTAAATGGATACTATCCCTCGCTTTGGTTGAAGTCATGACCTTGTGACGCTTCCTAGTTGAACAGAACAACTTCCATGAGAAAGTAATCATGGTTTAAGAGGTTGGATTTTGTTAAGAACCAAATATCAAGATAGCATAGAAAAACCTCAGAATAAGTATTCAACGCCTTGAAAAGGATATAATTTCATATAATAAGTCTTTTCGAGGGGGAAACCTCCTTATACAACACATAAATTTCCAAATACAAGATGATTCCAAATGAAAATGTCTCCTTGGTATATATATGAGACTAGGAGGTACAATTACAACTAATGGACCCAGCCTGACATAAATAAAATAACATTACTAATGTAATATTCCCCAATTAAGGGGCAATATGCCACTATTTAGGGCTTAGCATGCCCCTCCCCTTGAGACAAGTGGTGTCTGCAACGCTTGAGTAATTATGGATTCTTCTGTATAAAAGACTCATATTCCCAAGTGGAATCTTCAACGGGAAGTTTCCTCCACTTAATGAGATACTCTGAAATGGATCTATTCCTCAGCTGACGAATTCTTGTGTTAGTGATGGCTTCAGGCTCCAATATGATTTTTCCTTCCTCGTCAAGTTATGGAAATATAGTTTGAACTCAGATCTTGTCACCTATAACCTTCTTTAAGCATGAAACATGGAAAACTGGGTGTACTCGTGAGGATGCAGGAAACTCCAATTTGTATGTCATAGTACCAATATTTTGCAACACCTTATAAGGGCCATAGTACTTTGGTGATAATTTATTATCCTTCTTGGCTTTCTTGAGGGACATCTGTTTGTATGGTTGTAGTCTTAAAAACACCCAATCCCCTACTTCAAAACT